>PVKP010004402.1:0-59582 GCA_004027715.1 Plecturocebus donacophilus | reverse complement strand
TCACAAAAGAAGATTGCGTTTAGCAACAGTTGGCTAGCCTCTCCCTTTCAGGCACATGGCCGGGAAACATGGCAACAAGAAGACACAAAGCCCATAAGCATCCCCGCGGTGTGAGTCTAAAACCCGCCGTCCTCGCGGGATATGCTTTTGGTCTGGAAAGACAAATAAAGCTGTGATGTCCCAAGAACAGAACATCACCAATGGTGAAGAATAACGGGTGGAGCTGTGGAGAGGCAAATGTGTCTTCTGAAAGGGCTTCTGATGTCTGGGAGGTTGGTCTGGGGAAGAAAAAATAACAGAAGACCTGGATGCTCCAAACACCCTGCAGGACCAGCTGGCTGAGGGCGGGCTGCGGAATATCCGGGGTCCCTGCACTTGCGGCTGAGCTCCCCATGGGAGGACTCCCTGGCTCTGAGTCCAGCTTCTCCTCCTTTGGTGATGGCCTCCTCTGGAAACACGCTCACCCTCCGGCTCCAATTCTTTTATTTGCATTAAACAGATTTTTTCACTCACTTCATGCTGTATTTCAAAACAAGCGTTTTCCTCCTTGGGGAAAAAACCAACAATATAATCCAAATACAGTTAAAAAAAAAAAAGTTTAGGATTTTGGGTTCCAGACAGTTCAAAAACTCTGCCAAGAGATTATATTTACCACCAGAATACCACATGGAGGAACAACTTCAGGATTAGGATATTAAAGTGAAAAGTCCTGAGCAATCCAGCAGTCCCACGCTTGTCAGTCCTTCCCTCACTGCAGAGGGGGCCTGTGCGGGGTGGTCCCAGCACCCGCCCTGGCCAGTTGGAGTCCACAGTGCCACCTAGGCAGAGAGGCTGTGGGTGGCCTGATGTCAGCCTGCCCCTCCCTGGAAGGAAGGCAGAGCAGAAGCTGCAGCTGCGGGGATTTGAGGGTGGGCTGACGGGTGTAGAGGCGGGCTGTGAGGCTGCAGAGACCCTGGGAGCTGACGGTCCCAGAGGGTGGAGCCTGTATCTGCACCGCTGTTGCAACCAGCTGCATGGCACGGAGCGAGGCTTACAGCCTTCCTGGCCTTGGATTTTGATCTGGGCTGAGGCTGGACAGCTTGGTCATTCTGGCCAACACCAACACTGTAAGCTGATCCCCACAGTTAACAACCACCTTCCTTCCCAAGACCCCAGTATCCCCTTACGCGTGTAGTTTCCAATGAGCAAATAAATATCTGTATGCCAAGCACGCTGCTGGCAGCTGAGTCCCCTGGGTCAAGCAGTGCCCGGGGAAAGCATGGCCACCCACACTCGTCACAAGATCCCCAGGCCCTGTCTCCAATCTACATTTCTCCTTTGATCTCCAATCACTTCTTTGCACGTACCAAATGCTCAAGTGAAAGCCACAGGCACCTTGTGCTATTTCTTATTTATTTATTTATGTTTGAGATGAAGTCTTGCTCTGTCGCCAGGCTGGAGTGCAGTGACGTGATCTTGGCTCACTGTAACCCCCACCTCACTGGTTCAAGCGATTTCCCTGTCTCGGCCTCCCAGGTAGCTGGGACTATAGACGCACGCCACCACGCCCAGCTCATCTTCTGTGTTTTAGTAGAGATGGGGTTTCACCATGTTGGCCAGGATGGTCTCGATCTCCTGACCTCATGAGACACCCACCTCAGCCTCCTAAAGTGCTGGGATTACGGGCGTGAGCCACCGCGCCCGGCCGCATTGTCTCTTACGTGTGTACAACGTTCTCTGAATTTACCCCTGAAATGCTCAATCTCCACGGTCCACCTCTGAGAATCTCTCATCCTCCAATCCAGCCTTTCCACGAAGGCTTTCTGGCTTACCCCAGACAAAGAAACACCTCTCTATGCCCTACAGCTCTTTCTGTAACCTTTTACAGCTTCCATTATGTTCTTTTTCCTTTTCCACGTCTGCACATGTTTCTATGCTTGTATCCTCACCTCCATTTGATTCTCCATTTATTAATGTTTTCTAGGTGTCCACTCTGTTCTAGGTTCTATAGAGGCTACTAAGACAGAACAGAGAAGACAAAATCCTTGACCTCAAGGTGCTTACAACATGGTGAAGAACTAAACAGCAATGGCACCTAATCAACACCCAAGGATGAGCCGGTGGTTTCCTCTTCATACCTCCTAAGTGGCCGGCACAGAACCGATGGCCACAGAATGCTAAACAGACACATGAAAGCAGCGACCGCATTTTGGCGGTAAACATGCAAAGAAGGTAGCTGAGCTCACTGTGACCCACAGTGGTGAGTCCCACATGCTGCATTTTGAGATGAGACGCTGAAGGGAGTGGTGGCCTGCGTCCCCTCCCGGAAACCCTCCCCGGAATCTTACCTCCTACTGCCCCAAAACCCTTGCTGTGCACACTAAAAATCAGCTCCACCTAGAGAGGCTGGGTGCCGGGTGGTAAGAAGCAAAGGAAAGGAACAGAAGTCTCGTTTTCTCATCTGCATATTCCCTCGCCTCCCCAAGCCTCTGCCTCAACATCTTTTACCTGAGGACCTTCCGTGCGTGTACCCAGGCCTGTGCCACCTCTCGCCACGCGGCAGCCACCAACTGGCTCTCGATGAGGCTGAATCAATCCCGCTCTCCGGCATGTCTGTTTATTTTACGTCCTTAGAGAGAGAAACACCCCTGAAAATGACCAACTTGTGCCAACTACAGAACACAAGGGCCTGGTGTTATCAGCGGGGGAAGATACATGTAAATTACAGCACACTGAACTCCAGTGCATTGCTTGTTAAGTGGGACAAGGGCTGAAAGATGTTGTTTGGAGCACCTCATTAATAAAATTCAAAATTGTTTTCTGCAATTATGTGCAATCATTGGTTATTTTACCCCCAGCCAAGTAGAATCCCACTGCCAATCTAACGCCTTGGTTTCAACTGCCAAGAAAATTTCCCCGGCACAGAGGTGGGAATAGAAGAGAGAGCTCAGATTCAGATTTGAGGAGCCTTCTGTCAAAAAAAGAAATCTGCTGGAAAAGGGAACCAGGTGTTTCTCCAAGGTAGGGGACCTTGTGCACAAGCCCACCTGTGCAGGGGCTTCCAGATGGTTCTGCAGCCAGACAGCAAAAGAAAGGGCTACTCTCTTCTCTGACACTCCCTCTTGCTACAGCCCTTTGATGGGACACATTTTTCAGGAGACTAAGCGTTTGCACCTGGTGAGGAACTGAATAAGGCAGGACAGAAATGTATACATTTTTTTAGCAAAAACGAAGATGGTGTGAAACATGATGTGTGTGTGTGTGTTTGGGAGGAGCTGTGGGAAGTGGGCAGTGGAAACTGGAAACTACCAATGGAGAGAAAAGCTCTTCAACACGGTGAAAACCCATCTCTACTAAAAATACAAAAACTAGCCAGACATGGTGGTGCGCACCTGTAGTCCCAGCTACTTGAGAGGTTGAGGCAGGAGAATCATTAAACCCGGGAGGCAGAAGCTGCAGTGAGCCAAGATCCCACCACTGCACTACAGCCTGGGCAACAGGGCAAGCCTCTGTCTCAAAAAAATAATAAAGGCCAGGCGGTGGCTCATACCTGTAATCCCAGCACTTGGGGAGGCAGAGGTGGGCAGATCACAAGGTCAGGAGATCGAGACCAGCTTGACCAACATAGTGAAACCCCATCTCTACTAAAAACACAAAAATTAGCCAAGCGTAGGGGCGCGTTCCTATAGTCCCAGCTACTTGGGAGGCTGAGGCAGGAGAATCACTTGAACTCAGGAGGCGGAGGTTGCAGTGAGCCAAGACTGCAACACTTGACTCCAGCCTGGGCAACAGAGCGAGACTCTGTCTCAGGAAGAAAAAAAAAAAAGCTCCTGAAGCCTACACCGCAGAGCATCCCACGGTTTCATCCAAAGTGAATGCCCCAGAAATCCCATCCTGTTTCTTCCAGGGAGTCCTGTCTCAATCCCATGCATGCTATTCTATTTCTTCACCCATTCATTCGTTCGGCAACGCCCCACTCTGCCCTTCGCTGCCAAGTACCTTGCTAGGCTTAAGAGACACAGGTTCCTCTCACTGAGGACCCCGGCCAAGATCTTCAAAGAAAAACACATCCCATTTAAATGTCATCATGCTAATTCAGACTTGATCATTCTAGCTGGCCAAAATCATTTGGGGTTTTAATTCTGTGATCTCTGCATCTTTCTGTATTTTCCACATTCTCTACAATGGGCACATACTACTTTTATAAACAGAAAAACATTTTCACTTCCTGTTTAAAGCATAACATTTTATGAACTAACTTATTTAACTTTTTTAGGAGCGAAGAAGCAAAACAGTTGAACAGAAGTGGCCTGGGGTCAGAGAGATCATGGAAATTTGCTGATCCTGCCTTGAACACTCAGACCTGAAGCCCACATTGGTTTGCACGGCTGCAGTTAACGGCAGCATCAAGATCCAGGGCTCAAGCTTATCTGTCAGACACTCTCCAGTGTCCTCCCGGTCTCCTGCAAGAGTGATGCGTCTTATTCCTCAAAGCAGCACGGAGGCTCATTCTTCAGATCAATAACTGCCTGTATAGCTGTGGGCAACTGTGCTTCAGGCTACTCCACAGCCTAAAGTTGTTCCTTTAATATCAAAAACACATGATTGCATGATTGCTGGATTAAACAATTGTCTTCTATTCCCACTCCCTTTCCCTCCTCATAAGGAAAATCAATTTAAGGCAGATCACATAAAATGCATAATCCTTTGTGCAAAGACAATGGGCAGTGCCCGGGACAGACGCAAAGAATGGAAGAAGTGGGGGCCACTCTGGGTGCAGGCGCAGGACAGCCGAGGCTCACATCTCACATCTGTACCCAATTACGCCATTTCTCCACACCCAAGCAAAACGTTTTCCCAGTGTTATGCCTTCAGCCTTTACAGGGAACTGGAGAAGAAGGGGTTATTGATGCTTCAGGACGTTCAGTTTGAATAATACAAGAGAACCCCACCTATGAGCCAAAAAAGAGGAAGCCTGGTGCCTTGCCTGGTTCTCCGAGCATGGCAAAGACCAGCTACCAGAAAAGTCTCCTCAAGGGCTAGGCTCAGTGGCTCACTCCTGTAATCCCTGCACTTTGGGAGAGTGAGGTGGGAGGATTGCTTGAGGCCAGGAGTTCGAGACCAGCCTGGAAAATATAACAAGACTCCGTCTCTTTAAAAACGTTTTCTAACTTAGCCAGACGTGGGCCCCGTGGTCTCAGCTACTTGGCAGGGGCACGGGTGGGCGGATGGAGGGGAGGGCACTGAGTCAGGAGGGTCATTTCAGCGCAGAAGGTGTGCAGTGAGCCACAATCTTGCCACTGCACTGCAGCGTAGGCGACAGAACGAGACCCTGTGTCTAAAAAAAAAAAAAGAAAAGTAAAAGAAAACATTCCTCAGGACGGCCATTCTGATCGGTTAGCCCAGCACAACATACCGTGGTGGGAACACCACGGAAGGAGTTTCACACAGGAAGATCTGGTTGCTAGCACGCCAGCCATGTCATGAGGCTGCCAACTGCGCCCAGCAATTGTGTAATGATCGTGGAAACACAGTCTGCAACCACACCGTTCTTACGGTGATTAGTGCTGCTGGTTGAAGCATATTATTTTTTTTTACTGTACACTTCAAGTATTATTTCCCCTCGATTCTAGTAAGAGTCAATAAGGCAGTATTACTGCTGTGCCCCAGTTGTGTTTGCCTATAGAATAGGAATTAGTACAGTCTCCATACACCTTAATGACAATACCACTATAAAGTCTAGAAATAATTCTGGCATACAGTGTGCTTAGAATAAACTGCATTTGCAAAAGCAATAAACAACACGAATGGTCTTTTTAACAGAATGTGATGCCCTGGTATGCACAAAATCCAGGGTAACGGAGAGACTGTGTCTAGAATGTATTCTAGGGCCCATATTTACAGAGGATGCAGAATATACACACGGATTCCATTTCCTTCTTTCTTTCTTTCTTTTTGAGACAGAGTCTCACGCTGCTGCCCAGGCTGGAGTGCAACGGCACACGCTCGGCTCACCACAACCTCCACCTCCCAGATTCAAGCGATTCTCCTGCCTCGCCTACTGAGTAGCTGGGATCACAGGCACGCAGCACCACGCCCAGCTAATTTTTGTGTTTTTAGTAGAGATGGGCTTTCACCATGTTGGTCAGGCTGGTCTTGAACTCCTGACCTCATGATCTGCCCGCCTCGGCCTCCCAAAGTGCTGGGATTACAGGCACAAGCCACTGCGCCTGGCCACATGAACTCCATTTCACACCCCAACCAGGCCTGTAAAATCAACAATTAAGAAGGTCCAGCACAGTGGCTCTGTCCAACCTCCAGCAATCCCAACACTTTGGGAGGCCAAGGCAGCAAGATCACAGGAGATCAGGACCAGCCGGGGCAACATAGCAAGGATCCATTTCTACAGAAATCAGTTGTTAAAAACTAGCCCGGAATGGTGGTGTGCATCTGAGGTCCCAGCTACTTGGGAGGCTGAGGTGGGAGCATCACTTGAGCCCAGGAGTTCGAGGCTGTAGTGAGCTATGATTGCCCCTGCATCCAGCCTTGGGGACAGTGCGAAACCTCGTCTCCTAAAAATAAAAAAAAATTTAAAATCACACAAAATAAAGCTGGAAAAACTAAAAACTTAAGATTTTCAAGGGGATTATTTGTTTTGAGGCTGAGACGAAGCCGTAAGAGGAATTCAAGAGATCCTTGCGACACAAAAGATACATTTCACTACAGTTTCAAATGAGTACAGTTTCTAGAGTGATGCTCTAAACGGTGTTTATACTCAGTACTCTAACTGGAAGTCTCCTGCATCAATTATTACCATCCATGAAGCCCCAGACCCCTCATGAGAGCTCCTCACCATGCCCCTAGCCAGTATGTCACTGCAACCTGAGCCTTGCGTGGCAACGACTGCAGAAAGACATGAAATAAACCTGCAACATCTGTGTGTGAAGATACAAGCTCGTTGCTGACTCAGAGCTAACCGGCTCGGGGACAGCGTACGGATGTATACTCCTCCCGGGAACGAGGGAACAGGACGTGGTTCCTAATTACCCTCAAGAAGCTTCCATGGATAGCAGGTCCTATGAAAGCTTTATCCTGAGGCTCTTTTACCACCTAAGTTCACGGGGCAGCCCGCACTCCCCTCTGCTCTAGCAACTGGAATACAAATGTGGCCACAAAACATACAAAAAGTTTTCAGATCCACAGGAATCAATGCCACAGGGGGAGATGCCAAGATGCAGGAAGCAGAGAGCCAGGGAGAGGAGAGGGAGCTGGACTCCGGGGAAAGTGCTTTCATGTGGTACCTCCAGGGAGCAGGGAGGAAGCGCATCATCAAAACGGCAGGTTCTGTGTGAAGTCTACTTCCTGATTCAACAAGAAAGACAAGAAAATCTTTCAAAGTGGACGAACGCTAGCGGTGTGGCAAATGGGGGTTCCAGTCACGCACCCACACACACTTTAAGAAATATCTGTCCCATGGTCTGTGGTGACAGCTTGCAATCCATGCTGTTAGGGCATATGCCCAGTTAAAATTCAAACGCACACATCTTGAAACACCGTAAGATGATCACTAAGTGTCCGCTGAATGAAAACCTCTGGGAAGAGCAGGAGAAGGGTAAGCTGCTGCACAGGTATTGAACGTCTATGAAGCAGAAAACATTCCCATGGCGATCCATGCACAAAGCAACCATCGTTGTGCCCATTTTTCTTATGGATGCCAAAGTCAGCTTCCTTGTAACTTTAACTCATTTTTTTTTTTCTTTTTTTGAGACAGAGTCTTGCTCCAGTCACCCAGGCTGCAGTGCAGTGGTACAATCTCTTCTCACTGCAGCCTCCACCTCCTGGGTTCAAATGATTCTCACATCTCAGCCTCCTGAGGAGCTGGGGTTACAGGTATGTGCCACCACACCTGGCTGTTTGTGTCTGTATTTTTTTTGAGATGGAGTTTCACTTTTGTTGCCCAGGCTGGAGTGCAATGGCACGATCTCAGCTCACCACAACCTGCCCCACCAGGTCCACATGATTCTCCTGCCTCAGCCTCCTGAGTACTGGCATGTGCCACCATGCCTGGCTAATTTTTGTATTTTTAGTAGAGACAGGCTTTCTTCCACGTTGGTCAGGCTGTTCTTGAACTCCCGACCTCAGGTGATCCACCCACCTTGGCCTCCCAAAGTGCCAGGATTACAGGTGTGAGCCACCGCACCCAGCCTGTGTGTGTATTTTTAATAGAGATGGGGTTTCACCATGTTGGCCAGGCTGGTCTTGAACTCCTGGCCTCAAACAATCCACCCGCCACAGCCTCTGGATTATAGGCGTGAGCCATAGCACCCAGTCACTTCAACCCATCTTCAAACAGAGAAACTGAGGTTCGGAAAAGTGAAGTAATGTTTTCCAAGCTCAGACAGGTAGATCGGGAAGTGAACCTAGATGTGCCACACTTGAAAGCCAGCCTCTTCCCGCTGAGCCTGATTAGTCTGTGTACTCCAGTGTAAAGGAATTTTCCATCATTTTCTTGGAACAAACTCAGCTAAGGTAGCGGGTACACAAGACGTGTTCTGCAGTGAGGACAGTGAGGAACGCTGCAGAGATGCTCCTAGCAGAGCTTTCCTTGCTGACACCATTGCTCAGGTCTTACTGAATGTGAACAGCAACAGTGGCCCTCACGAAAGGGCTTGGGGAAAGACGTGGTACAAAGGACCAGGTCGTTGAAAATGGGATAATTGAGTACATATGGCCTGCCTGGCAATCCTAAATAAAGCTGCGCTATAATTCTACTGCCCCGAGGCCAACATAACACAGACCCACAGCCCTCCTGCCTTTAAAGATTCAGGCTGACTTATAAAACAGCAACGACCTAAACAAGGCCAACTTTAAAACCCAACAGGAAATAAAAGACTTCTCCCTGAAGCGTGGAGTCAAGCTGCCCCCTCAGATACAATCGTACTCCTGTGGTGCGGCTTAGCTGGGGGTAAAAAAGTATCCCTATTAAAACATTCCTGCAGCAACACGACAACATGAGAAATAGATCCCCTTCCCCCTGCGCCTCCTAAAAAGGGGGCTTGTCTCCCTCTTAGAACAGGCTTTAAATAGTAGATAATGACTTCTGGTCATGTTCAGCTTTGATTTCTTCAGGTTGTGAATCTAAGGAAGCGGAAAGCTGGTTTTCTGTTAAAGCAGAGATCTAAGACCTGAAATTACAAGTCATTTATTGTAGTTATCCTCTGCCTCTAGGTTGTTGTCTGAAAACTTACAAAGGTGCAATTATCCAGGTGGCTAACAACCCTTCTGAATTTAGAATTCCAGTGGTCACAGAAAAAACCACGGCAGAGCTGACGGTTAGAAGGCGAAGGGAGGAATCTGAAAATACTAAGAATTCAGAAGCCAGTAGCCCTTTACTAGCATTTAAATGAACTCTGTGTATGACTACTAAAGTAGGTCACTGTGCTTGCTCTATTATCAGGATTATTTTATCTCAAGCATAATATCATCTGCATTATAACTGCTATGTTATTTCAAAATGAAACTGATCCAGTCTATTTGTGGCATGTTTACAAGTCAGGAGGTGAGGCAGTGAGTGCACTGCGGAGGGACTGGATTTAACGCAGGGAGGTGATCCAGACCCAAGACCCAGGTTCAACTTCATTCTTCGCTGTGTGGCTTTGAACTAGTCCCTTAGCTGCTGTAATCTTCACCTGTCTCGGGTGTAAAGTGAAGATAATCCTGTCTCCTTTTCAGGGTTGTTCTAAAGAAATACTGGGCCTGGCGTGGTGGCTCACGCCTGTAATCCCAGCACTTTGGGAGGTCGAGGCGGGTGGATCACCTGAGGTCAGGAGTTCGAGAGCAGCCTGACCAACATGATGAAACCCTATTTCTACTAAAAATACAAAAATTCGCCGGGCGTGGTGGCAGGTGCCTGTAATACCAGCTACTTGGGACGTCAAGACAGGAGAATTGCTTGAACCTGGGAGGTGGAGGTTGCCATGAGCCAAGATCGTGCCACTGCACTCCAGCCTGGGCAACAAGAGTGAAACTCTGTCTCAAAAAAAAAAAAAAAAATACTGGGCACAGAGGTGTGGGCTTAATATACTTTGAAAAAAAATCAGTTACTTTTTCTACAAAACAAGAATAAAGAGGCATCCACAGGGGTCATACAAGGACTTTCACTTGCTTTGGAAAACACCCTGCATTGTCATCTCATGAGTGTTGTGCCTTTACTCATACATTATAATTTTAAGAACGTTTGAAAAACCCTATACCCCTAATCAGCCCTGCCTACATTTGAAATTCAACAATTAGACAGTCAATCCTTTGGATTAAAGCTTCGTTCTCTGAAAAGGCAAGTTCTCCGCAGGAAAAAATGACAATAACAATTTAAGCCTCTAACAATTATGTATGGTAACAATTTTGTATGCCTTTCTGAAAACAAAGAGAAGAAATTGTATATTAAAGTAAGCAGGGGCTGGAGGAGGGAAGCAAAGGCTAGCCTCCAAGGGGAAAGAGGTGCGGGCTTGGGAGGCTGGAGAAATTCGTGAGTATACGTGTACATTTCCATATACAAAGATATTGACGCATTCTCTTGGGATAGAGATTGTGCCGAACAGCATCTGCTATATAACCCTTGCATTAATGATATTCCAACATATTTAGGGTGTTAGCCACAGTGTTCCTTCCTCAAAGTCCCTAGAGCTGCGGAAGATTTAAATATTTTGTCTAGGAGATTATCAGAGCTCTAGACAAGATCGACCAGACTCAAGAGACCAGAAGGGAAATAAAGAGCGGTTCATGAAATTCCATTCCTGGCTGAATGCAGCGTGCTGTGCGGTAGTCACCCTCCACCCTTCGCTGAGCATCTGTGAAAATGAGATTTAGCAGAGAAATGAGATTTGGGAATATCACTGCCCCTATCTTGGAAATTAAAAACAAATAAACCACCAAAGAAATAGCCTTGTGGGATTAACGGGAGTATGCATTCCCTGTGGGTGTCAGAAGCATCTCGTATGTATTTTTAAATCCCATAGCACAGTGATAGCACCTGAGTATACACACATGATATGTTCCTGTCGATTTATTGCTGACAGACTAAACTGCAGGAGGGCAGAGGCCTGGTTTGTTTGGCTGACCATCAAAAGTACCTAGCACAAATATGTGATTCATATCTGCCCTTCAGTAAATATTTGTGGATTGCATGAATAAATGAATCAACAGGTAGAGGGATGGATGGATGGATGGACGGACGGACAGATGGACGAATGAGTGGACGGATAAGTAGATGGGTGGATGAATAGATATGCGGGTCCATGGGCCAGACGCAGTGGCTCACTCCTGTAATCCCAGCACTTTGGAAGGCTGAGACAAGCAGATCACTTGAGGCCAGGAGTTTGTGGCCAACCTGGTCAACACGGTGAAACCCCATCTCTGTTAAAAAAGTACAAAAAAAAAATTAGCCGGGCGTGGTGGCGCATGCATGTAATCCCGGCTACTCCGGAGGCTGAGGCAGGAGAATGGCTTTAACCTGGGAGGCGGAGGTTG
Organism: Plecturocebus donacophilus; assembly: GCA_004027715.1. Lineage (NCBI taxonomy): Eukaryota > Metazoa > Chordata > Mammalia > Primates > Pitheciidae > Plecturocebus > Plecturocebus donacophilus. The sequence continues at coordinate 48,077 of PVKP010004402.1, read as the reverse complement.
CAGTGTTCCAGCCTGGGCAACAGAGTGAGACTCTGTCTCAAAAAAAAAAAAAATGGATACATGAACAGGTGGATGGGTGAATAAAGAGACGCGTGGGTCAGATTATTTAAAACTGGAAACAAAGTAGCAGCCTGAATCCTCCCCTATCAACGACCCACTACCATCCAACACACACCTCTGAGCACTACCACCCCCAGAAGGAAGGAGGTAGAGAGGAGGGAGGGAAGCATACCTGTGCAAGCTTGCGTCTGTTTGCCCTCTTTTGGTATGAGGGCACCCTGCCAGGAACAGGTGTAAGGATGTTTAGATTTGCCTCTGATAGGGATGGAAAGTGATGCAGGTTTGAGGGGAAAGAGTTTTCTAGCCAGAGCACCAGGAATAAGAAGAGTCCTGTCTTGTCTGAGCTGTGTCATCAGCCTGTGATCTGGACAAAGCAATCATCTTTCTGGACCTCAGTTTCTTCATCTCGAAAATGAATGAGGTGAACTTAGATGCCCTGAGGCCCCATCTAGTCTGTCCCCTGCTTGGGACTCCAGCCTCAGCTCAGCTCAGCTGCCGGTCTCCCGTCTCCCTCCCCAGTCCCACAGGGGCTTCCTTTCCGCCAGCAGCTGCACACGGTGTCTTCCTGACCTCCCGGACTAAATTCGAATCCCTGGTATACTCTCTATAGCATCCTTCATCCTTCCTTCATCTCAGTTGAGAACTTCGAATTTATTTATTACTATTTGTTAAATGTCTGTCCCCACCCTGACTGTAAATAATATTTATTGAGCACTTAGCAATTTTTTTTTTTTTTTAGATGGAGTCTCACTCTGTCACCCAGGCTGAAGTGCAGTGGCGCAATCTCGGCTCACTGAAACCTCCACCTCCCGGGTTCAAGTGATTCTCCTGCCTCAGCCTCCCAAGTAGCTGTATTACAGGCATGCGCCACCATGCCCAGCCAATTTTTGTATTTTTAGTAGAGATGGGGTTTTGCCATGTTGGCCAGGCTGGTCTTGAACTTCTGACTTCAGGTGATCCACCCGCCTCAGCCTCCCAAAGTGCTGGGATTACAGGCGTGAGCCACCATGCCCGGCCAAGCACTTACCAAATATTACACTCGTTCTAATCACTTTACATGCATTATTTATTTTAATCCCTATATTGAAGAACCTTGAGGTAGATGCTTTTATCATTCCCATTTTCCGATGAGGAAACTGAGGCCAGAGACACAAGTAACTTGTCTGAGGGCACATAGTGTAGTAAGTACCTGATCTGGAATTTGAACTCAGGCCTGGCTCCAGAGACTGCACGGACTTGGTATCCTGATTTGAACCTCCCAAGACGCAGGCACTGGAGGTCTGCTTTGCTCGCACGTGTCTCTGACACCTGGCACAGCGCCTCGGTCAGGCAGCACCGGGAGCCCTCGGTGAACACCTGCTGCAAAAGGGAAGGATGAGGGAGGAAGAGAGGGAGGGACGACGGACAAGACAGCGTCCCATCCCTCAGCTTTCTCTGCCCCAAGCTTGGCTAACATCATTTGCTTAAAAAGCCATCCAGCTCAGGGCTGGAAACCACCGAGAAACGCTCAAATGTGAAATGAAAATACATCTGTGCAACTCCAGTACCTCTGGGAGTGCTAATAATTTTGAGGACACCAGAAAAATCACACGTTAGTTATCCTGGGTAATGACTCTGTGGCTAGTTGTCCTCTGTAGTGTGAACATCATTTACTTTACCTTTGGGCATTAAAATTTCAGAATCTCTCTCTGTATCACTTTGTATAAATACGCTCCCCCGGGGGGAGTTTAACTTTTGGCTCTGTCTTCTTCTGTACCAATTTCGTTCTTTATAATGAGCATGTATTACTCATCCATTTTTATGTCAGATACTAAAAACAAATCCTCAAAAATACGTACACCTTTTCTCCATGGCTCGTCCGGGCTTCTCAAATCTTCCTAATGAAAAACCGACGCAGCCCCATGGTTAGCCAAAGAGACTTCTGCAGCTTGTGAGCATATGTGCGTGTGTGCATGTGCGTGCGTGTGTGTGCGTGCGTGTGTGTGTGTGTGGTGTGTGAAAAAACAAAGTCATAATTATATTGAACTAAAATAAAAGATCGGTCTCCGCGGTCCTCTTCAAAGTGCTTTTCTCTGGAAAAGCAGTAACCTGGGAACGAAGCCTGCCTGACTCTCCTCAGACCCTCCTGGCTGATGAATCCTATTCAAAGCTAAGTGCTGAAGGATCATAAATAGGTTTAAACTATGCCACGCATCAGTTCATTAAAAATAATACTTGTCCTCCTAGAAGGCCCACGGTTTATAAGAGGATTACAAGAGTGGAAGCAGGAAGACTGCAGCGCTTTCTTCTTCCTTCTCACTCCTGCAACATCCTGAGTGTGGAAGGGTATCATTCATTCACCAAATACTTATTATGGGCCTACTGTGGGCAAGGAATTAGTCGGGCGATGCAGTGGATTCTAACATGAATCAGATCTAATCCCTGCCCTTTGAGTGTCTCAGTGCACTTGCCAACCCCATTAAATGCAGAACAGAATCAATGGGAAGTAGGATTTCTTATCTCAAAATTGTTCTTCCACCAAACACTGACAGAGCTATATTTTGTTCCTCTTAAAGAGTTTACCATGCAGAAGGGAAAAATAAGATAGAAAATAAATAACCATAGCACACGGTACCTCAGAGGAAAGAGGTGATAGGATTGCAGTCAAAGCCGGGTGTGCTCGGAGCCATTTGAGGCGATTGGCAATCATTTCCTTAAAAAGTGGCACTGAGCAAAGCTCTGCTAGGTGGGTAAGATTTGATGGGATTCGGTAGGAGCCAAGGAAAATAATCAAAGTGAAGGAAGACACGGATAAGTCCAAGGGAGAGTGCTGCGGTCTGTGAGGCCACACCCGGCTGGTTTGGCTATGGCAGTGGTTCTCAGGAATCACCTGGAAACCTGTTAGCAATGCAAGTTCTGAGGCCCATCCCAGATGGACGCTGGAGGCGGGGCCCAGCACTCCATGTTTTACTAAGTCTTCCCAGGGATTCTGGAGCAAATTGAAGGGAAAAACGCCTGGCCTGGAGCAGAGGAAGTGTGGGGGGTCTGGCTTGGACAGGTGGGTGAGAGACCGGGAGGTCTGAAGCGTTCACACTCAGCTCCGCGTTCAACAGGAGAGCCGGGGAAGGGTTCGGCGCAGATCGGTGATATCCTAAGAGTGTGCTTGAAAATCAGCTTGGAAACATGCTGGAGGAAACACAGCGGAAGCTGTTTTCAGAGCTGCTAGGAATGAGAAGAAAATGGACTTCGGGCCACCCGGTGGAAGACGGGCTAGCAAACTTAGAGACGGGGGCTGCCGTCCTGATCACTGCGAAGTGGAAGTCCGCAGAGCAGCTGCCGGAGGGGACTAAACACCACACACTGTAACCCTCACTTGCCAGGAAAATCGTGGTCCTGTTTAACGGGGTCTTCCCATAGGGACAACATCAAATTACGTGTCACTGGATCTGCAACCGTAATATTCTAAGGCTCTAAAACCAAACAAAACACTAGAAACAAACAGTCCTACCATCCTCCTGCCACAGAAAGCATCCTGAAGGACCTGGAGGACAACCTCAGGCCCCAGGCAAGGGCCCCAGCCCCTCCTTTCCCACAAAGCGGGAGACAGGCAGATGGGCCTTCCCCAGGGCACTCCCATGCTCAGCCTTCTTCCCCGGCCCTGAAGTGGAGCCCAGGGGCAAAGAAGAGCCAGCTGCTGCTTAAGTGACCTCTGCTGAGGAGATCAAAGGAAGGATTTAGGAAAGGAAGGTGCCTCTCCCCTTCAATCCTGAGAAACCACAGACTCCCGTTTCCGTGACCCGTATCTCCCAAGGCATTCAAGCAATGTGCAGTTCAAAGACCATAATCCACCTAGCACGTCGCACAAGGTCAACTGGGAACAAGGTTCCTCACCATCACAACAGGCCTGCTACGTAAATGATGGCTAAACTGAGGCACAACAATGTTATTCCCATCTCAGAAAGACCACGACTCCCCAAAGTCAGTGCCAGAAAAGCACTAAGGAAATGTAAGCCTAATTGGAAAACACTACTAGCAGAGACTTTACTCACTTAGTAAAACTCACATGAGCAGTGGTGAGCTGCGTAGGTAGCAGGCGGAGAAAAGAAACCTACCAGAGGCCGGGCACGGTGGCTCACGCCTATAACCCCAGCACTTGAGGAGGCCGAAGCAGGCAGATCACCTGAGGTCGGGAGTTTGAGACCAGCCTGACCAACATGGAGAAACCCTGTCTCTACTAAAAATACAAAATTAACCAGGCGTGGTGGCACATGTCTGTAATCCCAGCTACTCAGGAGGCTGAGGCAGGAGAATCGCTTGAACCCGGAAAGCAGAGTTTGCGGTGAGCCGAGGTGATGCCCTCATACTCCAGCCTGGCAAGAAGAGCAAAACTCTGTATCAAAACAAGGAAAAACAACAACAAAAAACCTACTAAGGATATTGATCAAATGCAACAATACAGGAATACAGAGGTGGCCTTCTAAAGGATTCAGGTAAAGAAATCCCCCTCCCCAGATCACGCTGGTGCCCACATCAAATCCCCTCCCCAGATCACGCTGGTGCCTACATCAAATCCCCTCCCCAGATCACGCTGGTGCCCACATCAAATCCCCTCCCCAGATCACGCTGGTGCCTACATCAACCCTAGCAGAGACCATAAAAAGTAGCAATGACTGAGGCCTCCCAACTAGTTGCCTTTATAAAGTAGCCACTATTTAATTTTCCCCACATGCTAAATGCCTTGGAGCCTTATGTATGTTTAGATCTGTAGTAACCTTGGGCAAACAATTGTTAAAAAATTTACAGCCTTCTCCTAACACACACCCACACCCCTACACGTATACTTCACAGAATGAAGAAATTACTGGTATTTCTATTACAACAGATTCTGGCTTTTTGAGGAAACGCCAATACTTGATTATATGCATTCTTATTTTTCTGGCCATGTAGGACCAGGGCCAACATTTTCATCTGAGTTACTTAAACAGAGTTAACACGAACAGGCTAAAACCAGATTTGAAAGTAAAAACCAGGCCGGGCACAGTGGCTCACACCTGTAATCCCAGCACTTTGGGAGGTCAAGGTGGGTGGACTGCCTGAGGTCAGGAGTTCCAGACCAGCCTGGGCAACATGACAAAACCCCATCTCTACTTAAAATACAAAAAACTAGCCAGGCATGGTGGCATGTGCCTATAGTCCCAGCTACTTGGGGGCCTGAAGCAGGAGAATCGCTTGAACCTGGGAGTTCGCAGTGAGCCGAGATCGTGCCACTGCAAGACAAAGACAAGAAAGAAAAGAAAAGAAAGACAGAAAGGCAGACAGAAAGACAGAAAGAGAAAGACGGAAGGAAAGACGGAAGGAAGGAAGGAAGGAAGGAGGGAAGGAAGAAAGAAAATATTCTTTTGTTTCCATACAGTTTTGTTTGCAGTGTTACTATTTTACCAAAGTCTAGGCAACTCTCAGCCCACATACCATACTCAGAAAGGGCCTCCCTTTCCATAACTGCCTCCTGCATCGAGCACTCTATATAAATGGAAACACTCAATGGATTCCAAATGAGGGGCAAATTCTAAAAATGTACCACCATGGGGCCAGGCGCGGTGACTCACGCCTGTAATCCCAGCACTTTAGGAGGCAAAGGTAGGTGGATCACAAGGTCAGGAGTTTGAGACCAGCCTGGCCAATATGGTGAAACCCCATCTCTACAAAAAAAATAAAAAATAAAAAAATTATTAGCTGGGCGTGGTGGCACGCACCTGTAATCCCAGCTACTCGGGAGGCTGAGGCAAGAGAATTGCTTGAACCCTGGAAGTGGAGGTTGCAGTGAGCGGAGATCACGCCATTGCACTTCAGCCTGGGTGACAAAGTGAGACTCCATCTCAAAAATTAACAACAAAATAAAAATGTGCCACCATAATGAACGAGGCCTCTTCAGACCTGAACTGTAGTAGAAATTAGGTTCAAAGACGAGTTAATGGCCTTATGGGGAAGAAACCACCATACATCTTCCTACAAAATCACATTTTCCTACAGAAATCAAATGACACAGCATCCTCCGTGGAATGCCTTACCAATTATAGTGGTATGATTTTGATATTATTTTGGAAAGTCCACGGGAAGTTCATACATGATAACTTAGCGGCAAAAAGAAAGCTTCCGGTGTAGATGCCATTTTCCAGCTCCACGTGGTCCGGGTCCTAACACGACAGATGGACGCAGCCCTGTCTTTGCTCTAAATCTTTCTCTGCCATTGATTTGCCAGTGGCCGCATCAGGTGGCAGCCTTGGCCTACTGTGCCCGAGTTGCTTCCTTTGGAATGTACAAGTGAGCTGCCATCAGCTTGGCACAGCGGAGGGATGCTGTGGCGACAGACCACTCAGGTTTGAACGTGGGCGTCCCCATCTACTTGACTGTGCTTCAGTTTTCTCGTCTGTAAAACCGGGACAATAATAGTCCCTACATCTCATAGGATTGCTGTGAACATTAAATGATATAACACATATAAAGTATTTAGGACAGGATCTGGTTCTTCAAAAGCTCTTAATATGTGATGACTATTATTACATTCCTAAAGTGAGAAAAAGTATGAGGTTTTGAAAAAAGGGTTATTTAAAAAGTAAAGTCTAAGCTTTCTGGTTTACAAACCAGTTGAAATAGAGTCATATGATTGTCTTTGGTGAACACAATGGCATTAAGAAGTCAAGTACCAAAGGAACAGAAATCGTTCTACCATAAAGGCACACGTACATGTACGTTCATTGTAGCACTATTCACAATAGCGAAAACATGGAATCAAGCTACATGTCAGTCAACAGCAGACTGGATAAAGAAAGTGTGGTTCAACTCAAATGCCCATCAATGATAGACTGGATAAAGAAAATGTGGTTCAACCCAAATGCCCAACAATGATAGACTGGATAAAGAAAATGTGGCACGTATACACCATGGAATACCATGCAGCCATAAAAAAGCCTGAGTTCGTGTCCTTTGCAGGGACATGGATGAAGCTGGAAACCCTCATTTTCAGCAAACTAACACAAGAACAGAAAACCAAACACCACATGTTCTCACTCTAAGTGGTAGTTGAACAATGAGAACACATGGACACAGGGAAGGAAACATCACACACTGGAGCCCGTCAGGGGGTGGAGGGGCGAGGGGCAGGAGAGCATTAAGAGAAATACCTAATGTAGATGACAGGGTGACGGATGCAGCAAACCACCATGGCACATGTATACCTATGTAACAAACGAGCACGTTTTGCACATATATCCCAGAACTTAAAGAATAAAAAAAAAAAAAAAAAAAAAAAAAAAAAAAAAAAAAGGCAAAAAGAAAATGTAGCTCATATCTACCATGGAATATTATGCAGCCAAGATCATGTCTTTTGCAGCCACCTGGATGGGGCTGGAAGCCATCATCCTAAGCAAAGTAACACTGGAACAGAAAACCAAATACCACATGTTCTCACTTTTGAGTTAAACAGTGCACACACATGGATACTAGGAGGGGAACGGTAGTCAGCAAGGCCGATTTTGAGGGTGGAGCGTAGGAGAAGGCTGAGAGTCAGAAAATCCCTATTGGGTACGATGCTTACTACCTAGATGATGAAATAATCTGTACACCAAATCCCACGACACGAAACTTACCTATATCACAAACCTGCACAGTGCCCTGAACCCAAAATAAAAGTTAAAAAAATTATCTATTGGGTGTAATGTTCACTACTGGGGTGATGGGTACACTAGGAACCCAATCCCCACCATTACAGAATGGGACACATGCACCTGCACACGTACCCCCCAAATCTGTAACACTAAACAATAAATAAATACATAAAAGAGGTCAAGCACACTAGAGATAAGAGTTCACAAGCTCATGCCTCTTATCTTTTGCCTCCTCTTCCCAAGAAGGAAGAGTTCCTGTGGGTTCTACAGGAACCTAAGATAAACAAACTTCTTTCCTCCCTCCTGGAAGTTTATATTATTTTAAAAAGTCATTGGTATAGCTGATCATTTAGCAGGATACAGAGTTTGAAAACTATGTAACTTAGTTTATTCAAGGATGGTTTACACAATAGAGAAATTCTTAAGAGAGATATATGAGAATCGAATTTCTACAAAATGGATCAAAATTTTAAAAATTTCTAAGTAGTGTATGCCTTTTGTAAAAGCGTTAGGAAACACAGTTTACTAGCAGAGACCAGCAGCCATCAGTATTATCCTCTGCTAATATTGTAGCAAGCATCCATTTTTTTCCTGTGAAGTTTTAAACTGTCTATACCAGAAAATACTTATGTTCAATGTTATATCCTGCTTTTTTTAATCGATTAGCATTAATTATATCACAAGTATTTTCCCTGAAACATGGGAAACATTTTACAAACATTATTTTAAGAGACTACACAGTATTTGATAAAATAGACTGATCATAATTAACCATTTCCCTAATGCTGAACATGCAGCTTCTTTCTAATTCTTTATAATTATTTTTTTTAATGCGTCAGAAAATACTTTTGTGCATTAGTCCTGGTAGTTAGGATTATTCCCTTGAGATAGATTCCCAGAAATGGAACTACTGGGTCAAGGAGTAAGAATAATTTTAAGGTTCATCACACTGCTTTCCAAAACGGTTGTATTAATTTACCCTTGATTATATGAAAGAATATCACATTTTACAACATCTTTGTTAAGCTGGATCAAAAACGGGAGCTCCATGTTGCTTCCACTTGCACTGATTTGGTTGCTGATGGAGCTGAATGATTCTTCCTGCCTCTGGTAAGCTCGTGTGTCTGTTTCCCCTTTTGCAAAGTCAGTTCAACTGACCTTGTCCCTTTAACGACTGTGGTCTTAATGTTGACATTAGCAATGTGTATTAAAAATTATATATGAAGGATAGTAATGCTTCATTGTAATTTTTTACATTCTCTGCAGACTGCCATCTGCCTTTTGATTTTATCAGTGCCCAAATGTTTTCTGATATAGAGAGTTTTTATGGAGTAAAACCTGTGCATATTTTCTCTTGTGATACCTTCTCTTCTTTCAAACTTAGAAACTTCCTTATCCATATATTTCCTTCTAGACTTCTATGTTTTTATATTTAATTATTATTATTTTTTTTTTTTTGAGATAAAGTTTCACTCTTGTCACCCAGGCTGGCGTGTGTGGCACCATCTCAGCTCACGGCAACCTCTCCCTCCCAGGTTCAAGTAATTCCCCTGCCTCAGCTTCCTGAGTAGCTGGGATTACAGGCGTCTGCCACCATGCCCAGCTAATTTTTTGTATTTTTAATAGAGACGGGGCTTGACTGTGTTGGCCAGGCTGATTTTGAACTCCTGACCTCAGATTATCCGCCTGCCTGCCCTCCCGAAGTGCTGGGATTACAGGTGTGAGCCACCACACCCAGCCCCATTTTTTTATATTTAATTCTTACCTACTTAGAATTTATTTTAATATATAGTATTCTAATTATATTTTGAAGACAGTAAGTTCATAATTTAATAGACTAGTAAGGTAAGTATCAAAGTGATTAAGTAGTTATTTTGTAAAATTAATCAACAGTGTTTTTAAAAGGACAGATATTATGTGAGTCCATTTATATTAGGTACCTAGAATAGGCAAATTGATAGAGACAAAAAGTTACCAGTGGCCAGAGGGAAGGACAGTAGAGTCGTTGTTTAATGGGTAACAAGTTTTCGTTTGGAATGATGAAATTGCTGGGGTAGATGCTGGTGATGGTTGCCAACAATGTAAATGTACTTAGTACCACTGAACTGTGCACAAAAAATAGTTAAAACAGCCGGGCGCAGTGGCTCCCGCCTGTAATCCCAGTACCTTGGGAGGCCAAGGCGGGCGGATCACGAGGTCAGGAGTTCAAGACTAGCCTGGCCAACATGGTGAAACCTCATCTCTAATAAAAATACAAAAATTAGCCTGGCCTGGTGGCACACGCCTGTAGTCCCAGCTACTCAGGAGGCTGAGGCAGGAGAATCACTTGAACCCGGGAGGCAGAGGTTACAATGAGCAGAGATTGTGCCATTGCACTCCAGCCTGGGAGACAAAGCAAGGCTCCATCTCAAAAAAAAAACAAAAAAAAAAAGAAGGAAGAAGTCCTGACAAGAGACCCTGCAATCTGAGCACCCGGCTGTGGAGCCCTCGGTGGGGCACTGACACACCTTCAACGGAACATTCCATAGACTGCTGATAGGGTTTGGCTGTGGCCCCTCCCACATCTCATCTTGAATTGTAGCTTCCATAATTCCCACATGTTGTGGGAGGGACCCAGGGGGAGATAAGTGAATCATGGTGCGGTTCCCCCATACTGTTCTCGTGGTAGTGAGTAAGTCTCGCGAGATCTGATGGTTTCATGGGAGGTTTCCTCTTTCCCTTGGCTCTCATTCTCATTTGTCTGCCACCATGTAAGACGTGTCTTTCACCTTCTGCCATGATTGTGAGGCCTCTCCAGCCACATGGAACTGTGAGTCCATTAAACCTCTTTGTCTTTATAAACTACCCAGTCTCGGGTGTGTCTTTATCAGCAACATGAAAACAGACTAATACAACCACCTTAAACTGTATTAACACACACCCTTCCAGATCTAGAGAGGACAGTCCTCTTCCTTACCACAAAGAGAAGGTGCAAAGTTCTAACTTCTAGGGGATCACACAGGTGGTCGGGGGCTTACCTCTAACTTTAGGAGCTCCTTGAGAAAGAAAACTTTCAGCAGACATGTAGAACAAGAGCATCTCCACAGCCTGAGGTTCACGAACCCTGAGTGCACCCAAACACCCATTTATAGCACATCCGAATATTCATATAAAATCTTCCGTAAATATTGCTTCTTTGTGGCTTAAGCACATCCAATTGTTACTGTAAAATTGGCTATAAATACTGCTTCTTTGTGGCTTAATGATAACAGTGAGACAAACTTTAAATTGCAATTTGCTGTTTTGTTATGGAAATGTTAACAAGGTGTGTTTGGCCTAGGAAACCTCATTATCTTTTGCTTTCCTGGGGAAAATGACATTGAAAAGTTAACCAGAGTTAACTTTCCAGAAGTGGAATAGTGTAAGGAGAGAATTATTATGCCGTAGTTCCCGGAATTTGAACAAAAAGCATCAGCAATGCAAGATGACAGTTCACCATTTTTATTGTGGCAAAAAATATATATAAACTTTATACTATAGTGACCACTGTTAAGTGTACAGTGGCATTAAGTACAATCACACTGCTAATTAACCGTCACCACCATCTTCTCCCAAATTGAAAATCTGTATGTGAAACAATAAACCCATTCTCCTTAACTCCAGCCCCTGCAACCACCATTCTGCTTTCTGCCTGAGTTTGATTACTTGATATACCTCGAGTAAGTAAAGACAGGTAATGTCTGTCCTCTGTGACTGGCCTATTTCATTTGGCATAGTGTCTCCAAGGTTCATCCACGTTGCGGCCTGTTTCAGAATGGCATTCCTTTTTGGAACAATATTCCATTGTAAATACACAGGCCACATTTTCTCCTCCATCCACTGGTGGACACTGGGTTGTCCTCCGCTTTGGTTGCTATGCACATAGCTGTACAGGTATTTGTCTGAGTCCCTGCTTTCAATTCATTTGGGTTTATACCCAAAAGTGGAATTGCTGAGTCATATGTAATTCCTTGTTTAATCTTCTGAAAAACTGCCATGTCATTTTCCAACACAGCTGCACGATTTTACATTCTCAGCAGCAACACACACAGTTCCCAGTTTTAGAATCTGAAGATCTTTGTAAGTGGAACTAACTTGGGAGCTAGTTCCTTAAAACACAGCTTTGTCATCAGTTTGCAAAGATCAGAGGGAAAGTGGACATGTCTCTCCTGAATGGAGCTATTCAATCAAAACCCAACATGACGGCAGGAAAATAAGACCTTGGGACAAACAGAGGCTCCTGGAGAGAGAGGTGGGTTGTGCGGGCTCCTGTGCTGGCCTCGCTTCCTGCCTACTCTCCCGGCTTCGCTGACCATGCTTCTGTTCTACTGAGTCTTGAATTTTCCTCTTGATTCCAATTTCAGTGTTTATCAACCTCATTCATCCTCATCATTCAAACTTGAATTTCCTCAAGATCAGAAAAATAATCCTCAACCACAATTTTCATCGTATCACCTAGAGCTCAAAAACATCAATTCCACATCCTTTGCCTGTTCTTCAAGACCCTTAACCAACTTACCCTATCGCGTGTCTAAAACATTTTCTAATAACTCTTTATCATCACCTCTTACGGCCTGAAAGCCGTGTTACACTCTCATCGCCCTCCCCGTCCCCAACAAAACTACCCAATCCCACTCGCAAAACTGAAACACCAAGAGCCTTCCAATCACATTCTCCTGAAGTACAAGTGGGCGTACTGAGCCTTTTGTCAAGACAAGAACCTGAATCATCTCTTGCACTGTCCCTCAGGCTGACCAAAAATAAGTGACCATAGCAATACTCCTCTGCATTAGCCAAGTCATCAGTTATGGCTAGTGTCAAGGGTCTTTTTTTGCATAAATGTATGGGGTCCAAGTGTAATTTTGTCACTTGAATATATTGCATATTGGTGAAGTCAGAGCGTTGAAAGCATCCGTCACTGGAATAATGTACATGGTATCCATTCAGAATTTCTCATCCTCATCCACCTCCCACCTCGGCAAGTCTTCACTCTGTCTTTCTGATTGTCTCCGTCCATGTGTACACATTATTTAGCTCCCACTTGTGAGTGAGAGTGTGCAGTATCTGTCTTTTTGTGTCTGATTCGTTCCACGTAAGATAACAGCCTCCAGTTCCGGACAAAGACCTTACCATCTTTTATTCCAGAGAATTAAATTGCTTAGAAAAGTACTTGGCTTTTTCTCCAACATTACCTTAGTTTCTTTGGCGATGATGAAGATGATGGCATACTAATACTCTTTACATCTGATATCGCTTTAATTTACAAAACACTTCCACTGTTTCACTTGATTCTGTCTGAAGGATAAGCAGGGCAGGCACTAAGAGTCCCACTTTACAGAAGGCTGGGTTAGAGATCTGTAACTTGGCTAAGTCACAAGGAAGGAAGTCAGACCAAAACCTCCAGGTGGACTGCTGACCTCACGACCTCTCACCCTTGACTCCTACACCCCCTTCCGAGCTCACTTTCTCAAAACAGCTACTTTCGACAGGACTCTCTGAGATTCCCTTTACCTCACAGATGCAGGGAGCTTACTGCATCCCACAGAATAACTTATTAAGGCTGTTTAGCTGGTTTAGTTGCACCCAAATAAAGCAGAAAATGAAGAAACTCAGTACGGTGCCTGTGGATGACAATTAACCCGAGGCTACGGACGCAGGGTCCATTCTTGGCTAAAGTGGCTTTCCAGCAACACTAGAACCCAGCTCAGCCCATAACTCATTGTAGGGGACATTTTGTTGTTGTGGCTGATAGTTAGAAAATTAGCACACGTGGGCAAGGGGACCATCTTAAGAAAACATAAATATTAGAAATACAAGCAAATACACTGGTGGCAAATGGAATCCTTGATACTGTCCCTAAGTCGCCAGATGATGGCTTATTCCCGTGACACACAGTTGGAGTGTCCCACTCCTTCAGACTTTGCTGAGAGAAGAGAGAGACCACAGGATTTGCTGATTGACACCAAGCTGACTTTCAGGGCAATGAGAGTCTAAGAAAGCATGCTTACATCCACCTGGTCCCAGCACAACTTGTATCTTGGGATTCTGTCCAGGGCCTCCCTTCACTGTGCTATTCTTGAAGGCTGGAACCAGGTTTCATTAAGTGTCTCCACCACCTTAGCACACAGCAGAATGTCAAAAATGTGAGTTGAATTAAATTTGAATTGAATGATCCCGGAGAAGCAACAAAAAATGTGGCTCTGAACACTAAGTATGGATTTGGATGTCTAGGGTTCCAGTCTGGAATCCCCTCATCTCCCATTGCACTGGGCTGCAAACAGCCAGAGAAATGTCTAATTAGGTGCTCTGGGGAGACTTCTTCAGTGCAAGCAAGACAGCCTCCCTAACTGCTGCAGCAATAATAAACCTCTACCTACCGTCTCAGATTTCGGAGGAAGCGACCAGGCAGCCACATTCGCTAAAAACAACTCACCACTCATCACACAGCCTCTGCGTCTCAGAGATGGAAGGTTTGGGTGCACCTCCATTTATAATACAAGAATTTCTGAGAAGTTCATTTTAACTGCATGGATGAGAAGCTGCCCTCTTGAAGGTAAACAATGGCTAAATTATTTTGTGATGAGAACTAACACTCCACATTTAATCTGTTGCATAGATTCAGACTTTAAAATTTTGGCTCTTATTTTTACACAGGACAGACGGGTACATTTGATGTTCAATCCTTTCCCCCAAGATTTTAAAATCAAAATGCAGATGAAGGCATATTAACAGTGAACCTGCTTCTCAGAGATGACAAAGATTCATTTGTGCAGCTGTGGGCACAGAAGACAATGCACATGTATACACGCAGATGCCAAGGCCGTGTGGCCTAAAGTCAAGCCAGGACCCACTCTGCCTTCTCACTCAGGTCTGCTCTAGGGCTGAGCTATTTCTTGCAATATGCGTAAGATGTTTTGAGACCTGGCCTGGAGCTCACGTGAGGAAGTATTAAACTTCACCTTGACACTCAACCATTCAATTTGCCTTTGTGATTCATGCTGCAAAAGGGATACCCTACAGGGCCATTCCATCCAGTGACTTCCACCTCGTGTCACTGGTCTTGGATTTTAGTAAAAATAAGCCCAGCGTCTCACCTCCGCCCACTTCCCCAGAGCTATATCTGATCCTCGGGAGACTTGGAGGAAAACCACAGGCATATTTAAGAAAGCTCACCTACCCAGCTCCCAAAAAAGCTCCCATACCTCTTAGGGGTCAAGTTGTAGGAAAAATCCAGTGAAAGCAAGAATGCAGTCAAAACCAGAGGTGGCTTCATCAAATAACTACATGACAGTACCCCAACAAAAAAGCGATCACTCTTCCCCTCTGACAACCTGCTTGGCAGACTGCCCTGGTGCCATCATGACTTAATCGTGCCATGCCCCCGGGACTTTCTCTGATGGTTAATTTGCTTTCTCCCCCTACCCCATGTGGGTGAGGAGGTCAAGCTTTCATCTGAGGAGTGCCAGTGCCTCGGCGTCCATCTCACACCTGCATGTCGCTTCTGTGACATTTCTCCCACCCTCAGAAGACGCATCAGAGATTTTGGCAGGATCTCCAACTCCAGCCTGCTTGTGTGCCAAATTCTTACGTCAGTCCTTGCAATCTTGATTCTACCCAGCATGTGATGGCCACCACATATGTTTTGTCAGAAAATAAAGGACAGAAAAGAAAATCCACAATGGTCATTCTAAATCTATTTTCTGGAAACCTGAATGAGTCTGGAAAATTTCTTTTTTTTCTTGTTTTGAGATGGAGTCTCTCCCTCTTAACCAGACTGGAGTGCAATGGCATGATCTCAGCTCACTGCAACCTTCGCCTCTGGGGTTCAAACTATTCTCCTGCCTCAGCCTCCTGAGTAGCTGTGATTACAAGTGCCCACCACCAAGCTCAGCTAATTTTTTTATTTTTAGTAGAGACGGGGTTTCACCATGTTGGCCAGGCTGGTCTCGAACTCCTGACCTGGTGATCCACCTGTCTAGGCCTCCCAAAGTGCTGGGATTGCAGGCATGGGCCAAGTCTGGAAAATTTCTTTATGTAAGAAAAATGAATGATCTTAATGCAAAATGGATCACAGACCTAAATGTTGGAACTAGAACTATAAAACTCTTAAGACAAAAATCTAGAAGTAAATCTTCATGATCTTGGATTGGATGATTTCTTAGATATGACACTAAAAACAATAAAACAATAAAAGAAAAAAATAAAAGCACTAAAAGAAAAATTGGTCAACTGGATTTCATCAAACATAAAACTTTTGTACTTCAAACAACACCATTAAGAAAGTGAAAAGACAACTCACAGACCAAGAGGAAATACTGGCCAGTCATATATCTGATAAGTGACTTCGATCCAGATTATACTAAAGACTTACAACTCAGTAACAACAAAAGTAGCCCAATTAAAAAAAGACCAGCCAGGCGTGGTGGCTCATACCTGTAATCCCAGCACTTTGGGAGGCCGAGGTGGGTGGATCACGAGGTCAGGAGTTCGAGACTAGCCTGGCCAAGATGTTGAAACCCCATCTCTACTAAAAATACAAAAATTAGCTGGGCACAGTGGCATGCACCTGTAGTCCCAGCTACTCATGAGGCTGAGGCAGAGAATCGCTTGAACCTGGAGGCGGAGGTTGCAGTGAGCCGAGATCGCGCCATTGCACTCCAGCCTGGGTGACTGAGTGAGACTCTGCCTCAAAAAAAAAAAAAAGACCAAAGGATTTGAATATTTTTCCAAAGAAAATATATGAATGGCCAACAAGCACACAACAAGACGCCCAGCGTCACTGGTCACTAGTGAAATGCAAATCAGAGCTACGGTGTGATACCAGGATCAAAAGCCTCATCTATTGCTGTGAGGAATATAAAAAGGGGCTGCCATTTGGGAAAAGAGTTTGGAAGTTTCTCAAAACATTTGAGAATTGCCATGTTAACAGCAATTCCACACCTAGGCATCTATCCACAAGAATGAAACCACATGTCCACACCAAGATTTAGACACAAATGTTCATAGCAGCATTATTCATAATAGCCAAAAACTAGAAATAGCCCACACAGCGGTCGATTGGTGATGGACATACAGCATGTGGTATGTTTACACAGCGGAGTATTACCTAATAGAAACAAGGGAAGTACTGATACATGCTACAGCATAGTCAACCTTGAAAACACTGTACTAAGTCAAAGAAGCCATCTACAAAAGCCCTCAGAGTGTATGATTTTGTTTACGTAAAATGACAACAAAAGGAAAATCAAGATCGCCCACTCTCACTCCCTCCCTCCCTCCCATTAACAAAAAAAAAAAGTAAAATCAAGACCATCCTGGCCAACATGGCGAAACTCCGTTTCTACTAAAAATACAAAAATTAGCCGGGCGTGGTGGCGTGTGCCTGGAGTCCCAGCTACTTGGGAGGCTGAGGCAGGAGAATCACTTGAACCCGGGAGGCGGAGGGTGCAATGAGCCGAGACTGCGGCACTGCACTCCAGCCTGGCGAGAGAGCAAGACTCTGTTTCAAAAAAAAGAAAACGTATGCAGAGAGACAGAAAGCAGATGGGTCATTTCCTGTGCCTGGGAGTGGAGTGGAGTGAAGACTGACTGACGATGGGCCATCTCCTTGAGGAGTGATAGAATGTTCTAGAATGAGATAGTGATGATGGCTGCAAACCTGGCAATATATGGAAACGCACTGAGCTGTACATTTAAAACAAGCGAATTTAACGGCACATAAATTGTCTCAATAAAGCCATTTTTTATAAAAGAATGATCTCGGATTCCTACTTGACCAACAGGCCTGCACACATTTAAAATGGATGAATTTTATGGTACATAAATCATTTCTCAATAAAGCCACTTTTTAGAAAAGAATGATCTCAAAAAAAGAATGCTCTTGGATTTCTCATTGACCAACAGTTAGGCACGAACACATTTCAAACAGGTGAATTTTATGGCACATATAAAGCCACTTTTTAGAAAAGAATGATCTCAAAAAAAGAATGATCTTGGATTCCTAATTGACCAACAGTTAGGCACAAACACATTTCAAACAGGTGAATTTTATGGCACATAAATTGTATCTCAATAAAGCCATTTTGTAGAAGGAAATGATCTCAGAGTCCTAAGTGGACAACAGTTAGGCCTGCACACAAACCATCTGGTCCCCAACATTAGCATTAGCCAGGCCAGCGCGGCCAGCGTCTCCTCCTCTGCCATCTCACCGTCCCCGCCTCCTTCTGTCTCACAAAGCTGAGACGAGAAGGCTCTTGCCATAAAAAAACATAGAGCCAACAATCTGACAGTCTCCCTAAAAATCACATTTCCCAAGAATATCGGTCCACGAAGAAACCGAAGGAAACAAGAGGACGTGCTTTGAAACCTGTTGCTGGGTTTTCCCACGCCTCACAACCAACCCAGCTGCACGCCCCCCAACACACCCCCCACAGGTCCTTTCCAAACATGGTCAGGTGCAGCCACGCTTATTTCTGCCTGAGCTATAATATAATGGAAGAAATATTCATTTTCTTTTGGCCTTTTTTTTTTTTTTAACTTTACTACCTTTTTCTCTCCTGAATTCTCCTGAGCTAATGTGATACAATCTTGAAAATGTACACCATAATGAGATTAAGAAGCACTGGCAACAGCCTCTGCAGTAAATTGGCATCTGTGCTAATCGATAACCTACTTTCAAATGAAAAGAGGCAGACCCAATCCATCCCCTGCACCAAGGCTGCCAGGCAACAGAACACGCCGCCTTCTCAGGGTGAGAGCTAATTGCTGCTCTCACAAAGACAGCGGCAATCTTATCCAGGTGATCCATTAGCTGGAAACTACTAGAAAAGGAGCAAGAAAGAAGGGGGCAGTCAGGGTAAAGAGGTTAAACAACTCAAAAGTGATTTCAAGGGAAAGGGGGGCGTGGCTTGAATTTGTGTGTGAAAGAGATAAAGACGAGAAACTTTAATGCAGAAAGACTGCTGAGAGCTTAGGCAGATTCCTCTCCGGGCACAGTCACTGCTGCAGTTCCCAGGCCTCTGAATGTCTGCCACGGTCCCTCACAGAGTCGGAAGGAGGACGAAGGGGATACACAGCATCCCCCACCCCATCTTGCCCACAACAGAGCATAGGAATCCTGCAGCTGGTGTTCAAGGTTACGGTGAACAACGATCGCCTCACTGCAGTCCAGCCAGGGAGACAGAGCAAGACCCAAGCCTTAAAAAACAATCCTGCAGGATGACTCTAGAAGGACCCCAAATCCTGCTCTGGTGACGAAGAAGCGCATGAACGTTTCTGCAGCTTGGCTTCTTTCTGTCCCCCGGCCTCCACCCCAGCCCCACCATGTCCATGGGGACCAATGGCCCTTGAGCTACTCGTCGGCCACAGCAGGAGGACTAACACAGTACTCCAGACTGCACGAGCACAGCTGAAGATTTTTAAAAGTGACTACAAATCCCCTGTCTTAAAGTGCTGCACCACATTCAGTCAAGGTCACAGTCTGGGAAATAGAAACTGCCAATGATAACTAGCAGAGACTGAGCATGTACTTGGGCTGAATATTTTAAAAGAGATTACTACCTCATTTGCCTATAACCCTGAAAGGAAGGCATTCTCCCCATTTTACAGATGTGGAAGTTGAGGCAAGGACAGAGTTGAGAAAGTTGCTCCAAACTGCAGCACTATGTAAGAGGAGAGCCAGAATGAGAACACAGACTCACTGGAATCCAATGGCCGCATTCTTACCCACTCCTCTCTCTCTGCTACCTGCAGGATCTCAAGTTGAATGTTTACCCCAAAGAGAGAGATACATGAGTTTCTCCCACACTTAGAAATGGGGGAGGTTCTGACATCCTCCAATATTTCATAGGAAGACAAAAGTTCCAGTGAAGCCAAATGTTCAAGAAGCAAAATATCTCTGATACTTCTTTAAAAGCATGGCAATAGCCTCTTGTCTGTCTCCGGCTGCGATGTGGCTTCCAAATCTCCTTGCTGCTGCCAGCGATTGTCCAGGCACACAGATCTGGTCCCCATCTTCATCAGGATGCAGGAGAGCGAGGTCCCTGGCCAGGCCCCCAGGCACTGCGTCCTCTCCTCACGGTCTCTGCCCTCACTCCCGGGCCCACACGGCCCAGGCAGCAGGTGCTTCATGCCCCACTGCGTCTGCCCCCCAGCTACAGCTCTCCAGAATGTCTTGTCCACCCTCTGTCCCCACAGCAAACACCTGCTCGTCCTCATGGCTCAGATGAAAGGTCCACCCTTGATCTTTCTGACAACTCCTGGATTACCCGCCTTCCACCCACCCACACTTGCGCTGCAGCCTTTAGGACACTTTCAGACTTGTTTGCTTGTTTACACACTGATCTCCCCTCCTGGCTGGTAAACCTCTCAAGACCAACGTTGGGGTCTCCTTTGTTTTTTGATTTGTTTTGTCTTGTTTTTGAGACGAAGTCTCGCTCTGCCGCTAGGCTAGAGTGCAGTGGCGCGATCTCAGCTCCCTGCAACCTCCATCTCCTGGGTTCAAGCGATTCTCCTGCCTCAGCCTCCCAAGTAGCTGGGATTACAGGTGCACACCACCACACCCAACTAATTTTTGTATTTTTAGCGGAGACGGGGTTTCGCCATGTTGGCCAGACTGGTCTCGAACTGCTGACCTCACGAGATCCACCCGCCTCAGTTTCCCAAAGAGCTAGGATTACAGGTAACAGCCGCAGCGCCCAGCCTCCTGTGTTTTTGAATCCGTAGTAGCATACAACACAGAGAAAGTGGCACATATTGGGAGCTTAATAAATGTGTGATAAATGAATACGTGAATGAATGACTTAATGAGGTCACTTGGATCTTTCTCTTTCAAGCATTCTCCGGAGAATTTCAAACCCTATTTTATTTAAAAATACCTTGGAGTGGGGAGGGGGAAATGGAAGCCAATAGAACTAATTCCTGCTTTCACAAAGACAAGGCAGTCTCTTTAAATTTCAATTTTCCCTATTTACAAGTTTTTATTAAATGTCTCTAATGGTTAGAATATCTGTGTCAAATATTAACATTTGTACACAGCTTAAAATGCAAATATCAGTAATTATTTAAAACACACACACACGTTTAAGAATCGTTCCAAGCAAATGCTTGATAAGAATTATTCACCCGGAGGCAGGTTGAATGTCAGGTGGCTGAGGAGTAAGGGACAGAGCCCCCATTTGCCCGGAGGGTTGGACAGCCATCCCCACATGCTTTCCGCTCAGACACTGCATGTGGCAGATCATGTCACAGGTCGTACCAGCAGCCTTTATCCCCAAAATCCAAGGCAACACCAGGCTTGACACGGGCAGTCCTACTCAGGTGATCTATTAGTAGAAACTACTAGAAAAGGAGCAGGAGACTGGGCGCGGTGGCTCCTGCCTGTAATCCCAGTACTTGGGAAGCCAAGGCGGGCAGATCACCTGAGGTCAGGAGTTCAAGACCAGCCTGAACAACATGGAGAAACCCGTCTCTACTAAAAAAATACAAAAATTTAGCCGGGCATGGTGATGCATGCCTGTAATCC
Organism: Plecturocebus donacophilus; assembly: GCA_004027715.1. Taxonomy (NCBI): domain Eukaryota; kingdom Metazoa; phylum Chordata; class Mammalia; order Primates; family Pitheciidae; genus Plecturocebus; species Plecturocebus donacophilus. The sequence goes on along the minus strand of PVKP010004402.1, from coordinate 26,834 downwards.
CAGCTACGCAGGAGGCTGAGGCAGGAGAATCGCTTGAACCCGGGAGGCGGCGGTTGCGGTGAGCTGAGATCTGCACCATTGCACTGCAGCCTGGGTGACAAGAGCAAAGCTCCATCTCAAAAAGAAAAGGAGCAAGAAAGGGGGAGGAAATCAGGGTAAAGGGGTCAAACAGCACAAGCGTGATTATTCAGCACTTTCACAACAAGAGTCATGGCTTTAACACACGCAGAGCTTGAGTCTGAGATGATGGAAATGGATGGCTGATGGCGCACAGTGATACGAATGTACTTGCAGCCACTGCGCCAACACGCAGAAAGGAATAACGTGGTGAATTGTATGTTACACACAGTTTACTGCAATTAAAAAGGAAAACAGTGTAGAATAAAGACCACCAAGAGACTGATGACTGAAGAAACAGTCCAAGAACTGGATCACTGAAAGGACTAAGAAAAAAGCGTTTGACAAAACAGAAAACCAAAGCCTGAAAGACGCCACTCCGCTCCTTTTAAAGCCAGCGCCAAACCCACGAGGACAGCTCGAGTCAGACTCCGTGACTTGGTTGTGCTTGAAAGCGCTGACTCCAGCACGGCACAAACACATAGTAGGTTATCTGTTTTCTGAATGTGACTGGAATCACTTGAAAAGTGGCTCAGAGCCCAGGAATCATTCTGATGCACCGGTCTTTTTCCTGTAACAAAGCAGTGACACTGAGGTGTGACCTCTGTGATTTGATACTCTCCTAAGGGACAAAATATCTCTGCCCAGAAACATCACAATCTTGCTGGCGAAGAGAGCTCTGCTCGCCAGCACAGCCCGGCCTCATTCTCAGTCTTCAGATCTCCCCTGGGTGGAGGCTAACCCAGTCCAAACCCACACCAGATCTTCATACAGCCTCTTTGCCTTTGCTCTAAACAAAACACTCATCGCCGCTCACCGGCTTTCATTCTCCCAGCTAAAAACATAGGACCTGAAACCATTAAACTTGCGATAGGGAAGATCAGGGTTCCAGAGGTTCCGGAGAGCATTTTTCTCCAGTCTCACTTGAAGGGTCATTTTACTAATCAGAAACAGGCCTAAACTTCCATCACCATTATCCATCACCAGAACACTGAGTGTGTGTGTGTGTGTGTGTGGTTCCCCCTGGCAACACACACACACACACACACACACGCACACACACTCCTAGAAACCAGTACAATCAAAACCAAACAGCATCGAATCATACCCCTCATCTCACATACGGTGGGATAACGACAGCATGACAGCAACGTCCTTCGCTGCCCCAGGATGCCAGCAAGTCGCCCCTCCCGCCATTTGCTTCCCTGGCTGGCTGAGCCCAGCCATTCCTCAGTGTGAGCCGAGGGCACTATCACCATAAAATGCCCCCAACACAGTCCAGGTTCTTCAGAAGTTTGATACTCTGAAGCCACTCCCACAAAAAAAAAGTCTCTAAATAGGATTTCCTCTTTAAAATAAAATATAGAATTAAAAAAGCAAACAGGGTTTCTCGGCAACACTCTTAAGAGATAGTGCTATCCTGGGGAAGCAGGGTTGCCTTTGTTTTTGAGGGGAGGAGTGGGCCCGGTGCAGTGCCGCATACCTGTGATCCCAGCACTTTGACAGGCTGACGCAGGAGGCTTGGAGCCAGGCATTTGGGGCCGGCCTGGGCAACACAGCAAGACCACATCGTTACAAGCAATTCAAAAATAGCTGGGCATGGTGGCACACACCTGTGGTCCCAGCTACTCCGGAGGCTGAGACAGAGTCCAGGGAGTTCGAGGCCGCCGTGAGCCGGGATCCCGCTGCTACACTCCAGCCCAGGCCGCAGGGCAAAACCCTGTCTGTCTCCAGAAATTACTTAATTAATTAAAAATTAAGGGAATGGCCACACTCCTGTGTGTCTGTGCTTAAAGATTTTATGGTGGCTGGGCACAGTGGCTCACGCCTGTAATCCCAGAACTTTGGGAGGCCGAGGCAGGTGGATCGCCTGAGGTCGGGAGTTCGAGGCCAGCCTGACCAACATGGAGAAACCCCGTCTCTACTAAAAGTACAAAATTAGCCGGGTGTGGTGGCGCGTGCCTGTCATCCCAGGTACTTGGGAGGCTGAGGCAGGAGAATCGCTTGAAACTGGGAGGCGGTTCAAAAACCGGTGAGCCGAGGTCGCACCGCTGCACTGCAGCCTGGGCCACAGGAGCCTAACTCCGTCTCAAAAAAAAAGGACTTTATGGCAAAGCTGGCCAAGGCTACAGGGAGCTCTCTGTAAACTACCAACTCACAGAAGTACTGGAGGCTGCTAAATGCTTCCTCCCAGGTTATATTCAGGAGTAAACACAGCCTTTAAAAGTCACAGAAGACTCATCTGAAAGTCAGAGGCCCCGTCGCCTGGCAGCACCTCCCGCGAGCCGTACTCCGTCCACTACCGATGAAGGCTTCACAGGAGGAATCGGCCGGCCGAACCACCGGTGTCCCGGAAGCCTTTAGACCGGGCATGACAGAGCTGAACTAGGTTCCATGCCCAGCTGGCGTGCTGTGAGGAGTGGCTGACGCATGGCATCTTATATAATACCCATCAGGCCCTTCTGCAGCCTTCGTGCCCCCAATGCCAGGCTTGCCAGCACAGTTGCACCTCTAGGACCATCTGGATGCAGATAAATCCATGATCGACTGCGCGGGAGCACCCTTCCTGAACTCTGAGCTCCTTCCACGAAATACGACATTCCACTTAGCAGTAAGTTCCAGTATGACCTTCATAGATCTGACACTACTTTTCCCTATACAGATATTTTTTGAAAAGAAAATTCCAGTGTCTCCCAGGGAATAAACATTGGGGGGAAATTTCTAAGGATAAAATTTCTCCACTCTTCAATAAAGCCCGTGGCTCTTTTAACTCTACACAGGAAGAGAAAACAATTCGAAACGGAACAAATGAAAGCGACTTTTGAGTAAATGTGATTACAGTAAAAGAGGTCAGATGATTTGAGTTACGATTTCTTCACTGCTTCTAAGCATAGATGGACGTAGTGACTTTCTACCCTTTGCCACAAAACTGCATCTTCTAATTTTTTTGTACTTGCTTTTTATTTTTAATTTTTTAAAATTATTATCATTGTTTTTGAGAAAGAGTTTCACTCTTGTTGCCCAGGTTGGAGTGCAGTGGCGCGATCTAGGCTCACTGCAACCTCTGCCTCCTGGGTTCAAGCGATTCTCCTGCCTCGGCCTCCCGAGTGGCTGGGATTACAGGTGTGCTACCACGCCCAGCTAATTTTGTATTTTTAGTAGAGACGGGGTTTCTCCATGTTGGTCAGGCTGGTCTTGAACTCCTGACCTCAGGTGATCTGCGCATCTCGGCATCTGGAAGTACTGGGATTATAGGCGTGAGCTATGGTGCCCAGCCTGTACTTGCTTTTTAAAAAATCTTGCATTGACAGACTCTCAAAGGATCTCAGCCAACAGAAATTTGCCCTTGGCTGACACTTGTAGGGCTGATAGCCACCCAAAACCTCAAAATAAACAGGCAGCTATGCCTATTTACTTTCCCTCTTCCAAGTTCCCTGTTCTGATTCTCTGTGTTCTCATCTCACCTTACCTGAATAATCCATCATAATCACATTCACAGCACTGGCGATCAATCCCACTGTCCTCCCAAAGTGAACAAAGCTGAACCCTGGACCCTGAGACCTGAAAAAGAAGTGAGTTTTGGCCGAGTGTGGTGGCTCACACCTGTAATCTCAGCACTTTGGGAGGCCGAGGTGGGTGGATCACTTCAGGCCAGGAGTTAGACACCAGCCTGGCCAACATGGTGAAACCCCATCTTAACTAAAAACACAAAAAATTAGCCAGGTGTGATGGTGCGTGCCTGTAATCTCAGCTACTCAGGAGGCTGAGGCCCAAGAATTGCTTGAACCCAGAAGATGGTGGTTGTCATGAGCTGAGATCATGCCACTGCACTCCAGCCTGGGAGACAAAGCAAGAGTCGATCTTAAAAAAAGAAAGAAAAAAGTGAGTTTTAACCTTCTAAGATTCTTATTTCAGGCCTGTACTTGTTTTTGATGGAGTTAAACTATATAGCAAAGATTTCATCCATTCTCAAAATTATAGCAGGGAAAGAGAAAAACCCTAGATCTGAACCTAGCACTTTATAATTCATATATGGATTTACTATATATGTTCATATGAAACATGCACACAGATTTAGTTCTATGCTGCCTATATTCCAGGAATACATGATTACATCATTGGTATTTTTGTATTAACGGAGGTAATGCACTTTACAAAAGCGTCTCTAGAAACTGAAGCTCTGCTCTTAGACTTTCCCATTCTTACAGCTGCTGTCTAGTGTCCATGTCACCCTATCCTTCCTTTCTCTGCTGAAATGCACCAGCGTCTGGAGGCGGATTGGCTCGGGCCTGTAATGGAATATGTAGCCTTTCACCTCTGGGTCACAGTGCAGAATCGGGGCCACATCAGCGGCATCTGAAAGCAGTTACTGTACCATCTAATGGCCTTGCTTAAGAAAAAAGCCACTGTTCCAGCTTTTCACCCTTGCGGCAAGTCTCCACTGGGAGAGACAGCAAGGAATGAGCCATGGACCCCCAGGAGAAACTCCGTTAGCCACAGTCCATGAGGATGGTTTGCGGCATCCTTCGCAAGACAAGCTTGGAGGCTTTATAACCGGATGACGGCGGTACTTCATCTGTGGGCAGAGACCATGGTATGTTACATTATGGTAATTCCCTTTCCTTAACCCAGGAAGCATCAGACACCTGCAAAAAGGCAGGTATTTCAATAAACCCCAAAATCCCACAAGCTCCAAAGGGCCCTTCTCCGGAAAAGCCCTAGGAGGAGCAAAGCCAAAAGAATGGGCAGGAGACGTCAGCTCTGTCCCAAGCTCACTGGTGACACTCATCAAGGGTCCAAAGCCTAGACCAGCACCTGACAGAGTCGATACTGTAAAATTGCTGCTGAGGGGCTGGGCATGGTGGCACATTCCTGCAGTCCCAGCTACTTGGGAGGCTGAGGCTAGAGGATCGTTTGAGCCAGGAGGTGGAGGCTACAGTAAGCTGTGATCGCACCACTGCACTCCAGCCTGGATGACAGAGCAAGACCCCGTCCCAATAAATAAATAAACATATACAGACAGACATACAGACACACAGTTCCTACATAGGAGTAAAAAAAGAGTTTCTTGGCCTCTCTGTCCTTTTTTTTTTTTTCTTACATCACTCTTAGAGATGTCCTTCTCTTTTAAGTCTATTAAATGAACCGAGAAGAGATCACGCCATATCCATCCATGACACTCCTTCCAAGGGGTATTACGAGAAAGACAGCGGCACGGTGACCTGAAGAAAGCAGCTCTATAAACATGAGGTGGTATCAGCTTCGCAGATCTTTAAAAGGGTCCATTTGGTCTAATTCCAAAAAAGCCATACACACAAAATGTGTGGGCCAATTTGGAAAAGTTATGCTGCCATCGAGCATATTGCTGTCAAGCACCCAAGAGCTAATAAATCATTTTTTTGGAGTTCACTGCAAAATGTGCAATGTAATTATAGTAATGTATCAGTAACCATCATGCAGGGAACCATTTAATGCGCTGCTCTCACAAAGATTGATTTGCCGGCTTAATGTGTTTACTTAGTGATGACGCCTGCCCGTGCAAAACTTTTCAAACCATCACAGGCACACATGACATTGTCGTCTTGCACTGCGTCCTGCATAACAGAGCAGCATGGGTCTGGCCCATGTCACACGGCACACCACGGCACATGCAGAGGGAGGGGCTGGGGCTCTTGGCTGCCAAGGCTAGCCCTCTGCAGAAGTCTGCAGAAGTAAGTGAAAGGAGAGAAAAGTGTGGGGGGCAGGGTGCGGTGGCGCACGCCTGTAATCCCAGCACTTTGGGAGGCCAAGGTGGGCGGGTCAGGAGGTCAGGAGTTCGAGATCAGCCTCACCACCATGGTGAAACCCTGACTCTACTAAAAATACAAAAATTAGCTGGGCATGGTGGCATGTGCCTATAGTCCCAGCGGCTCAGGAGGCTGAGGCAGGAGAATCGCTTGAATCCGGGAGGCGGAGGTTGCCATGAGCCAGGATCTCACCACTGCACTCCAGCCTGGCTGCAAAGTGACACTCTGTCTCAAAAAACAAAAAAGGGTGGGGGGACTCCTCTATAGCCATTCACCTGGCCGCATTTCTCAATAGCATCCCTTTCCCCGGAGAGACTGCAGTGAGGCTCGCAGGGAGGCAGGAAGGGATGTACAGCAGTGAGTGCAGGAACACAGCCTCCCTGGCCCGTGTCTCCAGGCATCTAACCTCACTGGGCTTCTTTACCTGTAAAGAGGCCTATCTCACAGGGTGGGTCACACGTGATACTGCTCATAATGTGCCTGGACGTCTCTGGTGGTCAGATGAATAAGTACTAAGATGATTACCCTCATGAGCCATCACTGGACGACCAGTCCACAGGAACAGTGCTTCCGTCAGAACACAATTTTGTGACACAACTTATGCCACTACCTGTGTGTGTGCGCTCAGTAAAACAACATAAAATTGGCCGGGCACGGTGGTTCACGCCTGTAATCCCAGCACTTTGGGAGTCCAAGGCGGGTGGATCACAAAGTTGGGAGTTCAAGACCAGCCCCGCCAACATGGTCTCTACTGAAACCCCGTCTCTACTAAAAATACAAAAATTAGCCAGGCTTGGTGGCACACCTGTAATCACAGCTACTCAGAAGGCTGAGGCAGGAGAACCGCTTGAACTCGGGAGGCGGAGGTTGCAGTGAGCCGAGACCACACCACTGCACTCCAGCCTGGCAGCAAAGCAAGACTCCATGTCAAAAAAAAAACACAAAATTATCACTCTAAATAATATTTCAGTGTACAGCGCAGTGCCATTATGTAATTCCCATCATTGCACAACCACCAACACCTCCCATATCCAGAATTTTTTCATCTTCTCAAATTCCTGGTAACCACCATTCTACTTTCTGTCCTATGAATTTGACTACACTAGGTATCTCACATAAGTGGAATCGTATAATGTTTGTCTTTGTGACTGGCTTATCTCACTTAGCATAATGTCCTCAAGGTTCATCCAGGTCGTAGTATGTGTTGGAATCTCCTTCTTTTTTAAGGCTGAATAACATTCTGCTGCACGGCCATGCCACTTTTGCTTAGTCATTCACGTGCCAACAGACGCTTGGGTAGCTTCCACCTTTTGGCTACTGTGAATACGGCTGCTATGAACATGGGTATCGTACTGCTAGACCGACACATTCCACAGCATCATCCTTTGTTAAAACCACCGTATAAATCTTACGTTGTCCTTCCTCTTCTTGTGAAATTGACGTGGTGGGTCACCCTCTTTGTTTTTTTGTTTTTGGGGTTTTTTTTGTTTTGTTTTTTCTGGAGATGGAGTCTCGCTCCGTCACTGAGGCTGGAGTGCAGTGGTGCAATTCGGCTCACTGCAACCTCCGCCTCCCGAGTTCAAATGATTCTCCTGCCTCAGCCTCCCAAATAGCTGGGATTACAGGCGTGCACCACCACGCCCAGTGCATTTTTATATTTTTAGTAGAGATGGGGTTTTACCATGTTGGCCAGGTTGGTCTCAAACTCCTGACCTCAGGTGATCTGGCCACCTCCGCCTCCCAAAGTGCTCAGATTACAGGGGTGAGCCACCACACCTGGCCAGGCCACCCTCTTTGGACACCTTCTCTCTGTCAATGCTGCATTTCTTAGGGTTCCTGCAGACACTCTGACTGTTTCTGGTCTCTAGTCATGAGATTCCTCACCTTCCTCAGTCTCCTCTCACTAGCTCCTCTCCACCATCACCCCTTCTAGGAAACCACTCCTCCCCACTCCCTACCCAGCCATGACACTTCGTGAAGGCAGGGGAGCTGTAAGAAAAGAAAGATGCAATGCAACAGCTCCCCCCACCCCCGCCGTGTGTCATAACTCTGCACTTACCACGTGGCTTCTGTACCCACTCCACCCACCAGACTAGGAGGGACTGGAGGGCAAGGGCTGTGTCTTAGTCATCTTTGCAACCCCACCACCGAGTCTAGGCAGGTAGATGAGTGGAGAGATGGCCGGTGGATGGATAACGAGCAAACGGAAGATGAATGAACTGAACGTTAGTGAGACGGAAGGAGCCCTGGAGTCAGGAGGTCACTGTTTAAAAGTGTAAGCTTTGCTTTTCTCTTCTGGCAATTTGGGATGGAAGTTTGGATACTAACATTTAATGAATGAATACTGTGTATCAGATAAAACATGCCTGTGAAGCAGTTATTATTATTATTATTATTATTATTATTATTATTATTATTGAGATGGGGAATCTCGCTCTGTTGCCAGGCTGGAGTGTAGTGGCGTGATCTCGGCTCACTGCAACCTTCACCTCCTGGGTTCGAGCAATTCTCCTGCCTCAGCCTCCCAAGTAGCTGGGACTACAGCTGCCGCTACCACACCCAGCTAATTTTTGTATTTTTGGTAGAGATGGGGTTTCACCATGTCGGCCAGGGTGGTTTCGAACTCCTGACCTCTGCTCCACCCACCTCGGCCTCCCAAAGTGCTGGGATTACAGGCATGAGCCACCATGTCTGGCCAAAGCAGTTATTATTATTAATACCATCTTGCAAGGGAGGAAAGTAACACAGAAAGTGGTGAAGGCCTTCTCTAAGTTCCCAGAGCTGGTATGCGGCAGAGCAAATGACACAAAATCTCGATGGCCGGGCTCCGAGAACCATGCTCTTCATCAGGGAACTGTAACGCAACGCGGGACACCCCGGAGGTTCCTTCCATGCCATCGTTCTATGATTACAAAGTGCTCATAGTTTAAAAGAATATGCTGAAGTTCCAGGAGTAAAGGCGATTTATACAACATTACAAATTAATGGCCTTCACTTCAATTGACATAAGATAGTGATTTTTGTCCCATGTAAGAATTATTAAAGAGGGTGTGGCAAGTCCGTGATCCTACTAAAAATATACCAAAAGGTGCTCTTAAAAAGTGTGATGAACGCTGGGCGTGGTGGCTCACGCCTGTAATCCCAGCACTTTGGGAGGCCGAGGCAGGCAGATCACCTGAGGTCAGGAGTTCGAGACCAGCCTGACCAACATGGAGAAACCCCATCTCTACTAAAAATACAAAATTAGCTGGGCACAGTGGCACATGCCTGTACTCCCATCTACTCAAGAGGCTGAGGCGGAAGAATTGCTTGAACCCAGAATTTCTTGAACCTCCTGAGGTTGCAGGGAGCTGAGATCGCACCATTGCACTGCAGCCTGGGCAACAAGAGCAAAACTACTCCGTCTCAAAAAAAAAAGTGTGATGAACTCTAACTCTATTTTATTTCTCTTCAGAATACCCAGCACAACCCTATCAATGTCTGTGGGAAAACCATCCTGCCTTCTTATCACTTTGCACCAAAAGATCAAAAACCAGCTGACTGCATTTCTCCTCTCTCTTCAAACTCTAAGGTAGTCCAAAGCTTTTAAAGGGAGATTTCTTTATTATTCCACCCCCAACTCCATCGGGATGTGATCACATGTTACCATCTCACCGGAGACAGTGCAGAATCAATTACCAAATAAAGGGAAAAATTAAACCAAACACAAACACTGTCTGAGGGGCCGGTGTCTGGACAAGTGACCTCGTGCTTGCGGCAACAAACTGAACGCTTACATTCCCCCCAAAATCATGTTGAAACCTAACCCCTAAAGTGATGGTAGTAGGAGGTGGACCTTTGGGAGTGAATTAGGTCATGAGGGCAGAGCTCTCATAATCAGGATTCCCACCCTTACAAAAGAGACCCTGAAGAGCTGGTCAGTCCCTTCCGCTATGCAAGGACACAGCAAGAAAGTACCATCAAGAACTAAAAAGCAGACCTTGGCCAGGCGTGGTGGCTCACACTTGTAATCCCAGCACTTTGGGAGGCCGAGCCGGGTGGATCACAAGGTCGAGAGTTCGAGACCAGCCTGGCCAACACAGTGAAACTCCTTCTCTACTAAAAATACAAAAGTTAGCAGCTGGGCGTGGTGGCAGGTGCCTGTAATCTCAGCTAATCGGGAGGCTGAAGCAGGAGAATCACTTGAACCTGGGAGGTGGAGGTTGCAGTGAGCCGAGATTGCACCACTGCACTCCAGCCTGGGTGACAGAGTGAGACTCCGTCTCAAAAGAAAAGAAAAGCAGACCTCACAAGACAATCTGCTGGGGCCTTCATCTCAGAATTCCCAGCCTCCAGAACTGTGAGAAATCAGTATTTCTGCTGTTTATGACCCACCCAGTTCATGGTATTTTGTTATGGCAGCATGAATTGGCGTAGACACTCGCCCTCCCTGTTTGGTTCTGATAAGTTTCCTCCCTGGAACACCTGGAACCAATTGTAAGCAGCCAGTGAGCACTGCCACATTTCCTTACTCTGCAAGGGTAGAAGTGGATATGAGGGCATGAGACTTAGGCAAGACAAGGACATGTCAACTAACAGGGATGCAAGGACCCTCAAATCAGCCAACCCATAAATGCCTAGACTAAGATCCACCGAGGTAAAAGGGGTGCTCTCTTTGCTCCCTGTGAATTTCACTCTTTGCTGGAATACTGGAGGCCATGTCCGTGGGATGGCATCATGCAGTTCCCAGGACTAACCCAGGCACCACCTCCCATTTGTCACTGATGTCCCATCCTCTATCAACCTCTTCCTTCACACCAGTGACATTTTTGTTATGCAGAGTGGACAGGGGATTTTTTTTCAAAAGGCCAGAAATCTACTTGTTGCACAGGCACCAAACAGAAAACAAAGTGAACAAGACAGGATCATTATGCTCAGGGAGTTCAGCGCCAAGGAGACCCGTGTGGGCAAGACAGCAGCGTAAATAAATCCTCTCCAGTCTTGGTGGAGATTCAGAAGCCAGGGGTTTTCTGGGTGGCCCCGGCAAGCCTCCTGAACCTCTTCATCGTTCTGTGATCTCCTTCCTCACCACCATAAAGGGGCATTATGGAAGATCCCTAATAATCATGAGCCTCTATAAAAACGGTAAACTAGCGGAAACCGCAGCCACAAAAAGCCGCAGCCCGGGCACTCCCTTCCCCCAGTGGGTGCCTCGTGCAGGAAGCAGAGCGCCTGACTGGGCGCATGAAAACCAGGCCTTTGTATCGCGTTTACCGCCCCGGCTGCAAACATGCTCGTAAAGCCATCACAGGAGGACTAGCAGCTGCCAACCGCTTCCTCTGCTGCTCTCAGCCTGCCCAGAGAGTCCGCCACCTCCGCCGTCCTTCTCTGCTGAATGCTCTCCTAATTGCACATCCCACTTTATTAGCTGCCTTGACCTCCAATAAAAGCTTCAGCATAACAATGTCTGCGAACTGGGGCAGGATGTCTGCTGTGTTAACACCTTACGAGCCGCCTTCAGGGTCTCCACAAAGTGCTTCTGTGGTGCGGGTGCACATACACACACACACACACACACACACACACACACACCCCGTGGCCCGTTAGAGAGTCCTCTTGGAAATTTCAGATCTGAGTGCATGGACAAACTCAGGCAAAGGACAAGAGGAGAAACAAAGGCGCGAACGTCTGAGGACACAAGGGGAGCTCGTATGGAGGGTCTGCTGCGAGCTGGGTGTGTCTGGCTGCAGAACGGCCCGTTCACGCCCTGGTAAGGTACGTGCGGGGAGCTCGGTGGAGGGCAGGGAGGGACGCCCAGTGGCTTTCCTGTGGCTCCTGCTCCTCTGTGCCTATTCTCAACTCTGCTCCAAAGCCATACTGTGCTCTGGGCTAGTTAGACAAAATGAAGTTCTGCTTTTAATATCTGTGTTCCCTGAATTGTGTTTAGGCTCAAATACAAAGTATTAGATTTGACATAAGCTTCAGGGAAACACTCCCCAGGAAGTAGATATTTTGAAGAGGAACCCTGGCTACGTGATGCAAGAGAAAAATGAAATCGCTGAGCACTGCCTGGGCCTCAGGGACTCGGGGGCAGCTACCTGCTCCCTGCCTTCCCAGACCCCAGCACCACACAACAGGGGAAATAAACCCAGTCAGGGCAGGCGATATGTAAATACTGGCCTAACCAGTTATGGCCCTGTCTAGGCATTTGAAAGAACAGAAAAAAAGAAAGAAAAATCAAAGGGAGCAAGGAGATTTTGGGAACAAATCAGATGAAGAATGCCGAATCACATGTTTAGCGTTCTGGTGTTCCTATACTGCTACTCAGGAAGAACGCTTCATACACTGTTTCTAAATCGCACAGCAATGGGAGATGCACCTATTAACTTCATACACTGGTAACTGGTAATAGGTCAGTCTCGATATGGCAGAACTTTTCATGTAAAACTCACTACAAGACGTCCTTACTCCTAAGGCAATACTTTTCTTCAAATTCTCCTTTCCAAATTGCTCTTCTGGAATCAATTGTCCTTTTGTTTGCCTAAGTTTATTTCTGCTTACAAACACAGAAGATGGTAAAGCGAATAGCTTTATTAAGAAACAGGAAGAGCCTTAGCAGTTAGTTTATGATCCGAATTCCAAAAGCAGAAGCAACAGCAATGACAGGTTGGCCCTGGCTGGGCAAACGAGGAGGTCGCCTGGGCCGGCTGCGGATGGCGCTTCCCACGGAGCAGCGTCAGGCTCTTGCTCCAGCCAGAAACCCATCTGGGATTCTGTCAAGCACATCCCTGTGGCATCTGGACTCCAGGCGTGGACGCCACAAAGCCTCAGGCCTTCTCTCCAGCTTCACAGACTCACAGGCTTGAGAGAAGTTTAGAGGCCACTGATTGCCATGCTCTCAGATTACCAAAGAAAAATAAAGCCCAGGCCAGGGAGGTGGCTCCCAAGATCACAGTGCTTATCAGTGCCGGAAGCAGGACTGCACCTCTGTCCCCAGATCTAAGGACAGTCCTTTGTCACCTAAATATCTGGGATTGTAGACAACCTTGGGTTCCTACAGCACCCATTTCTTTGTCATCTCGCCCTCTCTCTCACCCACCCTCCTTCTCCTCCACTCGCATTCCTCTCCCTTCTGTTCTCCTCCCATCTATCCTTCGACCCCCATCCCCACACCACCTGTCTTGGTAAAGGACAACTATGCTCTACTTCCCAGCCATGGTATCGGGGAAGACACTCTGACGCCCGCCCGCTCAGGACTGAGGCTTCCACTGTGCAAAGTCACACAGCTGAACTGGGCAGGCGATTGCTCTTTTTTAAACAATGGTGGCTGCTTCTAGCTGTTTGCCTGAATTCAACTGTTTGTTTTCTGCACACCCATTTGGTTAGCTAGCTCCACAGCTTCTGGTGCTGGTTGTCATGGTTGGCTTCTCATCAGTGAATAGGTGAGTGTCCCATTGCTGTGCGAGGCCACCAGTTAGGTGGAGGTGGGGTTGGGAAGTGGTGATCATAACCCCTAAGAAAGCAACGACTCTGAACGCGGCGATCGCGCTTCGTGGGGAAGCGTAGCTGCCCGTCACTGCCAGCTCAGAGATGAAATCACATCGCAGAAGAATCAAGCTCCATCAGCTCCTAGGTTGGCTCAGAGGAAAATCCTGAATCAGCAATTACAAGTCTCAGACACCACTCAGATAAGGAAGCATCCACATAAAAGTTTCCATTTGTCACCCCGTGATGGAAAAGCGGACTTTAATTTATTATTGGCAGTTCATGCTTTCAAACAAAAAAAAATTCGATATAAGAAAGTTTACATGTAAGAACCATCCAAGATTTTAGAACTGTGCTGTGTGGAGAGCTAACATTTTTTCCAATAACTTTTTGTGGTTGGCAAAGTATGGAGCTTAAACTCCAACAGGTAGAAAAGGTAAATAAAAATAGTGCCTCACTGTAACCTGGTCTAGAACACTTAGGATATATTTATAGTTCTGCTTTAAAAAAAAAAAAACAACTTACTGTCCCCTCAGAGCCTTCTGCTACGCAGACCTCTCAAGCAGCATTGGGAATATCCCAGTTTTTTGTGTTAGAGCCCACAGGATCTCTGTCCTCCACGGTCAACTCCAGCCCTGAGAGCTGATGGATGTGCAGGAAATCCTGCCCGGCGGGGGAGGTGACTTCTTTATTTCCAGACTTCTCCATGGGGTCTGGCTGGACTCGCCGTGATAGGATCAGCAAAGTACAACTGCAGAGAAAAGCGTCTGAGAAAGATAAAGCTGGATCGGAAGGCGGATAGGCCGCATTCCTGGCGCGGCTCGGGTCTGCACCCCGCGTGCATGCGCAGGCACTGGGGGATCTGCTTTCTGTCGTTCCCGGAGCCGAAATGTCAAATGCCACATCTGCAAGGCTCCCGGAGGGGCTCTGAGAGGGGCCGAGCTGAAAGACGGGATTCCCATCTGTGACCAAAAAGGCCCCGATCCATATTCATGGCGCCTCAGCCCAAAGGAGTTACCATGTACATCAACTGAGCTCCCTTCAACTTTCCGTGGAAACAAGTCCACGAATGGAGTCGCTGAGTGCTTTCTCCACCGGGAGGTGAGCAGACGAAGGAAGGTGGACGGAACGCTTTCATTTCCTCTGACTGCTGCTGCTCCACTTTGGGGTCAGATGGAAGGAGGGGAAAAGGAAGGAAGGAGGGAAGGAGGGAGGGTAGGAAGCTTTAACAAAATTAACTTCCTGGGGAACGTCGCTGGAATCTAACAGAGAGCGAGGCTGAAGGTCACCTCACGAGTTCACCGAATCCTCAGCATCCCCGGTCCCCGGTGGGGCTGCGTCCCACGCCCACTGCGGAGGTGAGGACGGCCAGCTTCAGGGGGACCGAGGCGTGCCAAGCTCACACGCCAAGTGACGGGGCCTGGCTGTGCACGCAAGTCCGCTGACTCCAGCTTCTCATTTTCAGACAGTAAGAGCCTCAAAAAGGGGATGTCCTGTCACTCGGCGTCCTCAGCAACTCAAATGCTGCCTGAGACGTCCTCACCTCACCGTCTGTGCCCGGACACAATGTCATTGTCTGTCTCTCCCAGGGAACCAGAAATTCTTCCAAAAAAGACACCCGGTGACCTCCTCCTTGCCAGTTCCACAGGAACCTCAGGCCTTCCTTCCTTGACCTCTCCAGGGTCTCAGACCTTTGGTCACCCCGTCCCCTGAAGCTCACGCCGTCCTCAGCTCCCGAGACACTGCCTTCTCCTAGTTTTTCCTTCCTCTCTTCTGGTCCCTCCTTCTTGGTCTGTCTTGTTGGCTCCTCAGGCCGCAAGGGTGCTACCAGTTCATGCTCAGCTGTGTCGTCTCACCCACACATCTGTGGTGAGCTCGTGCCACCCGTGGATTCCACCACCTTCTTCACACGGACATCTTCCAGCTCCACGTGTCCTCTGAATGCACCCTAGAGCCCCAACAGGAGCCCGTGGACCATTCCACCTCAGGCTCTGGAGACCCCAATCAATTCAACATCCACAGCTGCCCTCGAACAACGGACCCACAACAACAAAACCCCTTCTCGGCCTGTATTCTTCATCTCAATAACCGGCAGCACCATCCACACCTTCCCTGGCCAGAAATCTGGGCCTCATCTTGTCTCCCTGCAGGGCCACATCTCATCTCTCTTACATTCATATCTGATCACTTCACACCCTTCCTGCACGCCCTCCAATGGCTGCCCACGGCCTTACAGGATGAAGTCCAGACTGTACCCTGCAAGGCCTTCATCCTCAGCCGGCTTCCTTCCTTCGCAGCCGGTCACGCGCCCATGCGCACACTGCGTGTGATGACAGCGCACGACTGTCTGGGCATCGCCACGCCTTCATGCCCTGTGCCTGCTGCTGCCCGTGGCCAGAACGCCTGTGCTTCACCACCTTCCTTGCCTGACGCTCACACTACATTGTGAGTTGCTCCAGAGCAGGAATTTTAGTCTTTTTCCTATTTTGATTATCATACAGCATAGTAGTCTAGCTGGCACATAAACCGTAATCAAAAATGTTTATTGGCATATGAATATCAAGGCAAAAACAATCCATGAAATATGGGCAAATTGGATCCAGAAGCATATTTTTAAAATGCATTGTGGCCAAGTGGGGTTTATTATTGGAATATGAGGACGGTTCACTATTAGAAATCAATAATAATAACTCACAATATTAACAAATGTAAAGAGAAAAATTGGCCAGGCACGGTGGCTCACGCCCGTAATCCCAGCACTTTGGGAGGCCAAGGTGGATGGATCACAACGTCAAGAGATCAAGACCACCCTGGCCAAGATGGTGAAACCCCGTCTCTACTAAAAAAAAAATGCACAACTTAGCTGGGCATGATGGTCACCAAAGGTCAAGACGGGGCCCTGGACAGGGTCCTCAGGCAGGGTTTTCCGTTCAGGAAGGGATGACAACAGTGTCTCCGCTGAGTGTATGTAAATATAAGGAGGTTCCTTCCCCAACCCCTTGTGTTCCAGCCAAGAAAATCACTCAGCTCGGAACCTGACAGGCTCACGTACTCTCCCCCAACCTCCCGCTCACCGAAAGTAAAATCCCCTTCTGTGAGCCCAGGAAATATAATAACCATCTCCAGCCAGTGCCTCTCACTCAGTCACTTCCACTCATAGCAACCCTCAGCAGCTTTTAGGGGAAAGTGTGATTGGATTCCTCTGCTCCTTGCATATTTTTTTCTTCATGCTTCCTTCTGTGATCTTAACCACATCAAGCACTTGGAATTCCAAGGTTAAAAAAAAAAAATCACGTTCATCTTCATTTTATTATGAGATCGTGTGTTTCAGTACAGTTCCTGGTATGCAGCACAACAGTTGTTAGCCATGTATTATCCCCATTATTATTATCACTGTGAGCACTAGCGTCAGCCCAGGAATGGTACAATCTGCGGTCCAATGCCAAAGCCAACTGATGCTGCCTAAATTTTAAGTGATTTAATCCTTCCAAATGCTGACAAACTACAAGCCTCAGCCATTTAAGAATCACATTTCTAATGTAATAATCCTATCTGCAATGGGTGTGGAAGGAATTATTACAGGCCAGGGATTTTTGCAAAGTGAATTAAGTCAGTATAAAAACTGACCATGTTGCTTCACAATTAATAGTCTGGTAGAATGAACTGCCGTTATTGCACAGCTTGCTAAGCCTTAAAAAGAGATTACTGCTCACATGTCTCTACTGGGAATGTTTTTATAAACTCCCAAAATGTTTTAGAAATTTTTTAATGATAAATGCTGCAGGCCTTTTTCATGAGTGCTATTATCTATTAACTGCTCCTTTATCTAAAATACTTCTTATATGAGAAAGACTCAAATGAAGTTTTTTGAAAATAGCCACATGTTCGTAGAAGAAAGGAGATTTCAGCTAGAAGTCCCTTATAATTAATAAGTACCTGAAAT
Organism: Plecturocebus donacophilus; assembly: GCA_004027715.1. Lineage (NCBI taxonomy): Eukaryota > Metazoa > Chordata > Mammalia > Primates > Pitheciidae > Plecturocebus > Plecturocebus donacophilus. Next base: position 9,524 of record PVKP010004402.1, on the reverse strand, counting down.
GCAATGTCTGTTTCATCCTCTCTATAAAATGTTTTATGATGGCTTTGGGGGGCCGTTTTGAGTCTAGCTATTTTTTCACACTCTTCTTTTGGAGCTGGCAGAATACAGCAATGCGCGTGTGGGATATCTATATCTCCGCACGTCTAGACCCACTTGGTCTCCGGCTATTTCGAGTCCACGTTTGGCGTTTTTAACCCCTATGACGCTTCCTTTCTTTCATCTCTGTGATTCCTGGCCACCCTTCTCAGTATGTCTGGCTAATCTTCCTGATATTTCTGGGGCATAAATGGACTCAGAATATCTGACTGAGAAACAATCAGATAGGAACATAGTTCTGTACTTTTTTTTTTACATAAAAGAAGATTTTCTTTTATTGATATGGAAATGAACAGATGTCTGATAACCTTTCGCCAACCTGGAGCTTTACCGCTTACTCCGGGGAATTCCGGCGAGCTGATGTTTCGTGGGGCCCGCCCAGTCCATTCAAAAGTTCTCTCATAGATATCAGAATGATCTAGGCTAGCCCCAAATCCAGCGATTCGTTCCTTGGCCCCTATTTCTGGCTCAGTGCCTTGACTGTCTATAAAACAGGAAAGACACTCTTGCCATGGGACATGAAATGGTTTTGTATTTACACACTGGAAAACTACAGTGGGTAAAAGGCCATTCTCATGTAAAATCGCAACGCTTTACACACCCACATTCTTTTATCTGACCACTTCCACTCACCAGTACCAAAAGAGAGATGATATAAACCCAGTAAGTACTTTTCGTACCAATCGAGGTAATAAAAGTCAACCTGAGTGTTTTACAATCTGCCACCAAGCACAAACCTCTACTCACCAGGTAAGCTGCTATTGGGAAGGATGAAACGCAGTGTATCAGCAACAGAGCTATGGGAGCTCACGACCGTCACTTCCACACGCAGGTCTTGAAATAGCCAACAACAAACTGTTTTATTATTAAATCTGCCTCCACGTTCCATCTCTTTCCAGAAAGCTCAGACTCAATGCATGGAAGACCAAACTCATTATCATCCCTCTCTCTGAGCTCCTTCCAATTCCATGTCTCCTCCTACTTCTTACCTCAGCCAATACGATCACCACCTACTCAGTTATATCCAAATCACGTCATCCTCTACCATGAAGCCCTATCCTCTGGGGGAGTGCTCAGAATAGGCTGGTTCTTCTCAGGCCATCAGAGCCAGTCACCAGCTCCTGGGACCAATCAGATACACCTGCATGAGCTCTCTAGTCCTTCACCTCCCCTCCTTAACCCACTGTTCCAAAGACAAAACTGGGGGCATTGCTACCCACCAACAGGCGCAGTGTGAGAACTCATACGGCAGTATATTTAGAAAACATACAGATGAAATGACAAACAGACAGGGGTAATACCTTGAAAGAAAAACGGGCCGGGCGCAGTGGCTCATGGCTGTGATCCCAGCACTTTGGGAGGCCAAGGCAGGGGGATCACCCGAGGTCAGGAGTTTGAGACCAGCCTGGCCAATGTGGAGAAACCCCATCTCTACTAAAAACACAAAGTTAGCTGGGCATGATGGTGCATGCCTGTAATCCCAGGTACTCGGGAGGCTGAGGCAGGAGAATCGCTTGAACCTGGGAGGAGGAGGTTGCGGTGAGCTGAGGTCACACCATTGCACTCCAGCCTGAACAACAAGAGTGAAATCCCGACAGAAAAGAAGGAAGCAAAGAAGGCAGGGAAAAGATAAGAAAGATAAACCTTAAATTCTGTAAAACATAAACCCAACAGAATCTTAGCTAATTAACAAACATCAGCCCTCACATCTTTCTCTAAAGAAAGCAAGCACTTTTCAAACCTTACCTTAGATCATTTTAATGATATTTGAACAGTCTGAATCATTTTTTACTTGGTATATTAATAGGAAAGTTAAAAAGTAGGAATGTCACAAAATAAATCAGTGGTAAAGGAAGAACTAAAACCAAATCCATCCTAAAATAATAAGGCTCCTGGATGTGCTATTCTGCTTTTGACTTTTAAATACCTATCTAGGAGACATTTAATACCGCCTAGTAGAATTTAACACTCTACTTAAGAAAATATTTCCCAAATGCAGGTAAGCATCTTAAGCAAATTACAAAGATTATTTTTGTTAATTATCCTTCAAAAACATGTCTTGATCTTCCACTCTTCAGAGCGAACTGCATGTTGGAGTCACAGTGACAATGATGTCTCTTGTTCTAATGAAACTTAACTCCTTCTGTGCCTGAGGACTATAGTGGTCCACCGTTTTGTTCATTAATTTTGCTCCCGGGAGAAGAAAAGCCTTGTCCAAGTTATATGGCCTCCATCCATGGCGCACCAGTGAACATGGCAACTGTTTGGCTGCAATATTGAAAACACTAAAGGTATAATAGAAACTGTACCTAATTGCAAGGTACAAATGCCTAAACACACACACACACACTCTCTCTCTCCTCTCTCTCTTATTCACAAAGACTTGCAGAAATTTTGTAATTAAAATTGAGGCCCCAGACCTCATTACTAACAAGGAGCTGATGCAAAGCATCCTTCTTCCTGGCTAAGCCCCGTATATGCTCTTGTACCAAATGCCATGGTTTACTGTGCTGCTTCACATACAAAACTCAGGCAACTGTAGTACTGTGTGGTATTCACGTATGCACTTACAGTGATCCCCTGTGACTGCTCCCATGACTACCAGCTCTTCTCTAGATGTCTAAGTCACTGCAGGGCATAGGGGTTCAGCAAATACAATGTTTCTTCCAGAGCTATCACCTTGCTCTGACAATACAAGCAGTTTACCAACAAGGGTTTACCTCATCACACACGTAAAACAGGCAAATATACTGAGCTGCCTCCCATGACACTGAGTGAATGTTCCAGGCTGTTTCTACAAAAGCACAATCCCAGTTGATCACAAGGCTCCTAAAACACGATCGACGCATATGAGTTTCAACATTTGTTTCTTCTTCCCATAGATTTTCCTTCCCCTCCTCTTTTTCTTACTGAGAAGCGGGTATTTTGATTTACCTTTGCATCTAGGAACACTCTGCCACGAAAAGCCTATTATAATAAGAATGGGTCCTTCAGAAAGCTCTAAAATGATGTGGAAGGCTGCAATGTATTAGGACTCCCAAGTAGCAGCTGTTAGCTCTTTAAGAACCAAGTTCCTTCCACCTTTATCAGATGCTCCCATCCAGTTCAACAACCTCACAGCACCCTAGGTCCCCTCCACAAATGTGACTACATGGTGAACTGTGCATGCTGTGGTCCATCTCCGTCTCCTCCACTAGAACACCAGCTCCACGTGGACAAGGTCTGCAGGCGTGGACCTGGTATCTTCATTACTGTGCCTCACACAGTGCCTCGGATGGGGGAGAAAAATCAATGAATATGGATGAAAGATCACGAGAGCAAATACATCTGTGAGTGAATAAATGGTGTAAAATCGGAAGGTCTAGCACGCAAGAGCGAAATAAGCTTTTTGATTCCCGGAGATTTATCCTTGGGATGTCATGGCAGATTTATCAAACGACAAAAACGGTACACTGACGACCATCCCCGAGCTCATTCTTCTCCAGATAAGTTGTGCATTCAGAAAACCAATTCTCCTAGTGGTAGTTTTCCCCATTGAAAATTTCACAACGTCTGTGGATATGGGTTTAATTTAATCCTTGCCTATGAAGACATCAACGTGTGCATGTGCATACGCACTGGCGGCCAGCCGACGCAGTTATCCCTGAACGCCACTACTCGAAATCACAAGATTTTATGTCTAAAGTCACGGAAATAGAAACCAGGAATGGCCACTGAGCCAACAGTGTCAGAAACCTCTACAGCAACCCACTGTTTCCTCGATACTGCTCTCTAACACTGATAAAAGCTCTTTGAAGTGGAAGAGTAAATATTACCCGTTGATAGTACTGGGACCGACGGTGCACACACAATGGCATCGTGTTACCCTCTGGGGGCTGGGGCCGGTCCCACAGCGCGCAGGGTTGCTATGGAGGAGCGACGGCGCTTGGCGAGGGGCAGGCCGGGAGGGAGCACTGCTCGAGGAGCACCCACCTCTGGCTCTTCCCCGGGCGCGCACGCCCTGCAGGGGAGAATGCTGGCTTTCCGTACGTTTCTGCTGCTGCAATCCTGGAGAGGATGGACCACAAACAGGCAGTGGGAAACGCCGGCCCCGAGCATCAGCTTGCCTTTCCGGCTCCCACTGACGATTTTGTCAAGGATCACAGGTGGGGGCGGGGAGCAGACTCGAAAGCGCAGGCTGCAGTCGCGAGCGAGAGCTGGGAGGGGCAGCAGGAGAGAACACGGGGCCTCCCCGCGTGGGCCGTGATGCCTGCGGCCACGGGCGCTCCTTCGCGCTCTCGGGGCTCGGCCCTCCGGCCCTAGGGCGGCCTGGCTGGGGAAGGAAGGTGCGGGGTCGCCCCGCGAGCCGGAGCCCCCCGAGGGGTGGAGCAGCCCCCCGCGCCGCCGGGGCCCTCGCGTGGAGCCGCGGCGCAGGGTCGCGTTGGGCTAGCAGCTGCCGTGGGCCGCGGCCCGGCGCTCCCGGCGCCTCCCCAGCCTGGGGCCGCCCCCCTGCCCGCCCCGCCCGCGCCGCGCTCACCTTGCCGGGGAAGGGCCCCGGGAGGAGCAGCTTCAGGGCCTGCCTCTTGAGCTCCACCAGGCGGGCGTTGCAGTTCTCGCACCAGACGCCGCGGTCCGAGCCGGGGGAGGAGCCGCCGCCGCTGCCGGAGCCCGGGGAGCCCGTGCCGAAGCCTGGCGAGCCGCCCAGGGAGCCCGGAGAACTCGTGCCGATGCCCGGGGAGGCGGGGCCCGGGGAACCGGCGAAGGAGCTCGGGGACGAGGTGCCCGAGCCGGGGGACGGGGTCCCCGATGAGCCCAGCGCGGAGCCCGCACCCTCGGGAGTGGGCCGGCTCCCGGCGCGCGACTCCTCGTAGGCTTTCCGGTACCAGCTCTCGGGGGAGAAGGGCGCTGCGGGCTTGGTGGGCGAGCCGACTTCACTCACCTGCGGGGAGGACGCGCCGGGGTCAGGGGCCGCGAGGCGGCGGGCTCCAGCGCCCAGGAGCCGGGCCCCGCGGGCTGGGGGCGCCCTCCCGCCAGCTGGGTAGCGCCACCGCGTCCCCGCTCCAACCGCCCACGGGAGCCGCTTGGGGACCTCGCCAAGCCCTGCGGCCAGATCGCCCTCCCTCTGTCTCGTTAATTGTCCTTAAGTGAGCCCCCACCGCCCGGGCGACCCCTGCGCCGGTTCCCGGGCGCCGGTGGCCTCCTCCTGGGGTCAGGAAGAGGACTCGCTCGGGGGGCTTCCACGGCTTCTGCCAGGGGGGACCCATAGGTTCAGCGCCCCACGCTTTGGAAGCCGTCACCCATCCCAGAAAATCCCAGGTACGAAATCCTGGAAGAGCCTTTGGGGGGGCGGGGGCCGTGATTTCAGGGTATTTATTCACACGGGGTACCACCCCGCGGATCCTGCAGGTAAATGAGGGGCTGCCGCGGCTCCCGCTAAACGATCCAGGTCGCGCCGAGCGTTCACGGGGAGCCCTCCCCTTCGGCTCAACTCTGCCTGGAAGTGCAGGAATGCTGCAAAAGTTGCGGGTGCGGGGAAAGGACGGAACGAGAGGGCCGCAAACATTCCGAGGGCGAGGCGAGTGTGCGGGCGCCCCCGCGGCAGACCCGCCTCCGTGCACGCACAGCCCGGCCGGCCGCGGAGGCGCCTCTGCGGCGGGAGAGAGCTCGGTGCGGCGGGAGAGAGCTCGGGGCCGCGCCGCCCTGCCGGGGCGCACGACCCCGGGAAAAGGGGACCCCCGCGGAGACGGGTCTGGTCACGCGTCTCCGCGTCGTACCGTCACGACTTACCCCGTATTTCTTGCCCCTGGTGGAGACGGCAAGCCTCTCTTTATTCCCAGCGACCGAATTCATGGTGGCTTTTGCAGAGGAGAGTAGCTAAAGGTTCCAGCAACGCTACGTCCAGGTCTTCCAGCCCAGAAGCGTCCCCCGGCTGCAGGGGGCTGGCTCTTGGCCCTCAAGTCAGGGTGTCTTAAGGGGTGGGGTGGGAGGGAATGAAAGCAATGGACCCCACAAGGAATAGCACCGATTTGCAGAAAGGGTCGGGGTGGCTGGTTTATTCTTCTCTTCAAATAATGCTTTTCCTCGTCCCCTTCTGCCTCTTGCAATCGCACGTTCCCTTTTCACGGTCACATCCAAATAATTGGCATTTTCTGCAGCCAAGTCGGTCCGTTCCCCCCACGAGGGAGGAGAGGGACACAATCAGGGCGCGCGGCAGCTGCAGGAGGGTGGGCGAGCCCTCCGAGCTGAGCCGAGCCGGCTGCGGGAACTTGCCTCCTTCCCCGAGCTTGCTAACTGAGTTCAAAGAAATTCTCCCAAAATATAAAGATCCAGACTCGGGGAGGAGCCTCAGCGTGTCGCCGAGCCAATATCCGCAGGCCCGTTTCGCCTGACAGTTGCGCGAGGGCAGGCAGAGGGGCGGCTCCGCGTGGCCCGGGAGCGGCCGGCGGTCAGGGCGCGCGTGTGCGCCTGGGCGCAGCGCGGAGCCTCGGGGACCCGGAGCCCGCCGCCCGCCCGCCGCCCTCGCCACGCCGGCCGGGATCCATTTTAGGCTGCGGCGCTCCTGCCTGACATTGCGAGGCCGGGAGCCGGGCCGGGGCGGGGCGCGGGGAAGTTCCAGGCGCGCGGCCCGGGCCTGGGTCTCCAATGAAACGCCGCCGCGCGAGCCTGGAGCTCAGGGGCAGCGCGAGCGAGCGTGGCGGGACGGAAATGCGGCGCCCGAGCCGCCCCCGCCCCCAAGTTCTTTCTCTTCCTGACAAGGCTTGCAGGTCTGCCTTTGAAACGCCGTGTGAAAGGGACTGAGTCACAAACAAGTCCACAAACACGCCGGGTCCTCCCCCCGCCCTTTGTTCTCCGAGACCTGCCCTGCGAACCCCGGGGGGGCCGGGGCCACCCTCCCCGACGCAGCCGGAGCACGAGGGGCCTCCGCCCCCCGCCCGCCCGAGCCCGGGTCTGTGTGGACTAAGCCGCCGGGGGTCGGGACAGGTGAGCCTGGGGACCCAGCGGGCCGCTTCTGGGCCAGGGAAACGGGTTCGCCGCGCTGCAAGCGGACGACTCCGGCCTGGAGAGGAGGTGTGGCGCGGGCTGGCCTTGGCCTCCCCTGGCGCGGGATCGGTCCCCTCGCCCCCCGCCGCCTGTTTCTTCCTGCGCCTGGGCCTCGCGGGGGTCTCCCTCGCGGGGTCCACCCCGTCCTCGCTCCCTCTCCGACGGCCCCCCACAATCCCCCCAGCGCAGCGCCCCGGCGTTTGCCAGGCTCCACACGTGGCTGCTCTGGGTGTCATTTTTCATTTCCCGGGAGGACATTTCTTCTGGTGAGCCAGCAGGTCTGTTTTGTTGTGACCTTTAATTAACACCCCGCGAGACGCCTCTGGAAGGACCGGCCCGGCGCGGGGATCACGTGGGGTGTAATGGCATCTGCGCGCCCGCGGGGAGACCCAGCCCGGGGGTGGGCGAGGGCGCCAGGGACGCTTAGGGATTTCTGGTCGCTGGCTTCCTCCGGAGCCGGGACGAGGCCGGAGGGGGCAGGAAGACAAAGGTTCGGGGTTCTGGGAGCCTGGGGCAACGCCCCCACTCCGCCTTGCTCGGGGAAAATTTCTTCGGTGCCTCCCGGGCTCTGCCCTCTCCTCCCCCGCTCCAGCTCTTGCGTGGGAATATTCCACAGCCACCAAGGCGAGGTAAAAAGGTCAAAATGAAGATGTCGAGAACGGAGTGGAAGTTTCCATGACGTTTCCACTTCCCGTGTAAAAGCGATCGTACCGCAGGGGACCTTAGGGGGCAGGTTCGCCTCCAGGCAGCGCGCGCCCGCTCCCACCCGCATCTGCATTCCGCCGAGGTGCCGCGGACACGTCTTCGCCATTGGCCACGCGCCGCTTGTCAGCCAAAGAGCCGCGTGTGGCCAGGCGACACGAACCAGCCGGCGAGGCGCGGGTGGGGAAGGTGGGGTGTCGAGGGGGAGTACTGGGGAGCCGCGCGATCCGCCTCGGAGACCGGGAGCCCAGAGCGGGTCTGATTTGCATCTCTAAGTAGCTGGGGGCCCAAAGCGTGTTTGACGGGCTCCGAGCGCCCTCTGTTGATCAAAGTTTATAAGCGGAGGCTCTTTAAGAGTTTTTAATCAGCTTTCAATCATTGATGTTTGCGTAAAATGTATATACATAAAATGAAATGCACACATTTTAATTGTACGGTTCTATGAATTTTGATAAACGGGAACTCTGCCTAGGCCATCACCTCAATAAATATATATACATTCCTGTCCCTCCTGAAAGTTGTATGCCTTTTCCCAGGCAATCCCCACCTCTTGTAAGAAACTACTGTTCTGATTTCTATCACCATGGATTAGTGTTGACTGTTCTGAGGTTTTTTTAAATTCATAGAATCCGTACAGCATGTACTCTTTTGGGTTTGGCTTATTTCCCTTAACACAGGTTTTTGAGTTTCATGTTGTTGCTAGTATGGGTCTGTTTTCTAACTGTATTCTATGTCATTTTCTGTCTCTCATGCCTTTTTTGTTGTTGTTGTTAATATAATAACTTCAGCATTACAATTTCATTGCTTTGTTGACTTTTTATCTCTGATGATTATAAATATGGATTTTTTTTTTTTGTTTTTTTGTTTTGAGGAAGGGGCTCACTCTGTTGCCTGGGCTAGAGTGTAGTGGTGCTATTATAGCTCAGGGCAGCCTCCATCTCCTGGGCTCAAATGATCTTCTCTCCTCAGCCTCCCTAGTAGCTGGTACTACAGGTGCACAATACCACACCTGGCTCAATTTTCTTTTTTTGTTGTTGTTTGTTTTTTGTTTTGAGACAGAGTCTCGCTCTGACACCAGGCTTGAGTGCATTGGCACGATCTCAGCTCACTGCAACCTCTGCCTCCTGGGTTCAAGCAATTCTCCTGCCTCAGCCTCCTGAGTAGCTGGGATTACAGGTGCATTCCACCACACCCAGCTAAGTTTTGTGTTTTTAGTAGAGATGGGGTTTTACCATGTTGGCCAGGATGGTCTCGATCTCTTGACCTCGTGATCCGCCCGCCTCGGCCTCCCAAAGATTACAGGCGTGAGCCACCTCCCCCAACCCCGACGTTTTTAAGTAGAAACGAGATCTTCCTATGCTGCCCAGGCTGGTCTCAAACTCCTGAGCTCCATCCATCTTCCCTTTTCCACCTTCCAAAGTGCTGGGATTATGGCATGAAACCCATACCCGGCCTGTAACACAAGTCTTTGTTTCATGGGCTACTTCGACTTACCATTGTGCCACTTCACCTAAAATGTAGACTTGGGGAGAGAGATCCAAGATGGCCACGTAGCAGCAGCTCAGGATTGTGGCTCCCAGTGAAAGCGCAGAGAGCGAGTGGATGCTGCAATAGCAGACGAATTTTTGATGCCCACAGACTGGGAGATTCCCGGCGCGGCGAAGGAGCCACGCGGGTCGGCAGCGCGACTCTTTTGGCCGGCGCGG
>PVKP010004401.1:0-98190 GCA_004027715.1 Plecturocebus donacophilus | reverse complement strand
CATATTTCTTGGAGACTTTGTTCATTCCTTTTTACCCTTTTTTCTGTCATCTTGCCTTCTCGTTTTATTTCATTGAGTTGATCTTCGACCTCTGATATCCTTTCCTCTGCTTGGTCAATTTGGCTGTTGAAACTTGTGCATGCTTTGGGAAGTTCTCGTGTTGTGTTTTTCAGCTCCATCAATTCACTTATATTCTTCTCTAAGTTGTCCATTCTCGTTAGCATTTCGTTAAATCTTCTTTCAAGATTCTTAGTTTCTTTGCATTGGGTTAGAACATGTTCTTTTAGCTCACAGAAGTTTCTTATTATCCACCTTCTGAAGCCTGATTCTGTGAGCTCTGTGGGGAAGGGGTGCGTGCTGAAGGAAAACTAAAAAACAGAAAAAACTTCATAACCAACAAGCCAGACGTCCACTCAGAGACCCAATCTGAAAATCGGCAATTACAAAGATGACCGTTGGATAAATCCACAAAAATGGGAAGAAACCAGTGCAAAAAGGCTGAGAACACCCGAAATCAGAATGCCTCTCCTCCTACAGGGGATCGCAGCTCCTCATCAGCAAGAGAACAAGGCTTGACGGAGGATGAGTGTGATGAAGTCACAGAATAAGTGGTCTCTTTCTTAAAAGCTGCCTCATGTGTTTAATTCTCATAAGCCTCTAAAACAGACAATGCTGCTTGTCACTAGTTTGTCATTTATGGAGTTGAGCATATGGTTAACCCAATCATAAAGAAATGTTTTAGCATAAGCATGATAAAATTAAGGTTCAATAAATAATAGTATGATTATAATTCTATTTTGGGAAAGGTGTACATAAATTTGAAGTCATCAAGATGAAATAATTATATTACATCTGAACATTTGAAACTGTTACTCCACAAAACAGATGTCATGTAACATAAGCTGTCTGTAATTCTTTTGCAGTGCTGCTCACAAACAAAAATAAAAACACAAACAAAATAATAAATGTATATACAATACTTTCATAGAAAGTATTTCTAACCTACTAGTAGACTATCCATTATTTTTATTCCTTTACTAATTTTTTTAAAAAATTTACCATATCATCAATGTGGGTATTTCAACAAAAAAGTATTTTTTAAAAGAAGAAAATTAATTTGCTATGTTCTCCACCCAAAGCGCCATATAGAAAAGTCCCTAATACTGATAAACGTATCCTCTAACAGTATAGGAATATTCCATTAAAAACTTAAATTTTTACAATGAGACAATGATGTCACACATTCATTCATGTCACTTTTTACAAAGTTTTGATCTCTCTAAAGACGGGCATGAAAAGTGAGAAGCAGTAAGAATAGCTTTAAAATTCTTATTTGACCAATACTGTCACGTAATTTCTAGTGCTTCATTCTACTTAATTTCCCAACCCCATGATAAAGCACTTTCAACTGTATTACTATAAGTTACCAGGAAAAATGTTTAAATTATTCTCAGCACCTACTCCTTTTTCAACCTTTCAGTATCCAGTAGTGCCCATAAATTTTTAGGCTGATTTCAGTTTTCTTTCTAGAAGGCCCCATGTCAAGGCAAGACTTAAGATTACATGTAATTTTGCTTTATATATACATATTTGTGCCTGATTTCTATGGCTAGAATACATTGTTTCCTCAGTCTGAGTAAATTATCTTAAATTCTCTCTTCCTTTTATTATGTTCTTTTTTTCTGAAACTCGTTGTATTATTTGTTCTTTATTTAAAACATTCTTTCAGAATTTTATTTTGTTTTTCACTCTATTGGCTGAATATCTCTCTGTTTTTCTAGTTTTTAATAAAAAAGTTTCATATAAAATATTCTGTAAATAAATAAAACTTACAACTTAATGAAGACTTTTAAAATAAATACTCATGTAACCAGCAAGCAGGCATGACATGAAACATTTCCAATATCCTTGAAGCATACCATTAAACCTTCCAAATCACAGACTCCTCACTCCACCAAGAAGTAATTATGGTTCTGACTATATGTCACTTATTTACTTTTCATCATAATTTATATAAAGTCATAAAGAAAGATCCTAATTCTTTCACTTAATATTGTTTTTGAGTTATTCGCGTTATTTTGTGCAGCTATAATTTATTCTGTCACTGTATTATTTTCTGTTCTTTGCAAACAGAAAAATTGATTGATTCTCCTGTTGATAAACAATAATTTTATTTAGTTTTGTGATACTATAGATAATGCTTATGAGCCTTCTTATATACCTCTCCTTGTGGGCACATATATCTAATATTGCTAGGTACACAGCTAGGTCTAAACAAATTTGGCTTATGGATATAGAATATGGATATATTCTGCTCTAATGGATCCTGTCAAATAATTGTCTTTCACACCAGGCTTCTACTGAAAGCCAATTGTTTCACATTATTATCAACACTTGGTATTGCCATATATATTTTTTCTTTACCACGTAGTGAGTTATTGATTTACATTTCTCTAATTACTGAAAGAATTAGTGACCTTTACATTTTCCTTGGTTGTTCAAATCTTTTCTCTTTTACTATTGACTATTCTTTTCTTTTATACTATTATCTTCTAATCGGATTTATTTATTGAATTTCTTTTTAAATTTTATTTACTTATTTATTTATTTAAGATAGGGTTTTGCCATGTTGTCCAAGCTACTCTCAAATTTCTGAGCTTAGCGATCAATCTGCCTTGACCTCCCAAAGTGCATTGATTATAGGCATGAACCACTGTGCTCAGCCTTTTTTCTTAAGATAGAAACTATATTATTTATTATTTCATTGTTGCAGTATTTTGTATTATTCATGTTGAATGTCTTCTAATTTCATTTTGATTCATTATAGACCTTTGTGTTAATTTCAAAATATTCAGAAAACATAGTATTTTATTAATTTGCAGCTTATTTTATTGAATCAGGGAACATGCTTTGTATGATTTTCATCTTTGAAATGTATTGACAGTTGCTTTATGGTACAGTATATTAGAATTTTTAAAAAATGTTCTGTTTGTGTGTGATGGTTAATACTGTCAACTTGATTAGATTGAATGATATGAAGTATTGATCCCAGTTGCTCTCTGAGGGTGTTGCCAAGAGACAAACATTTGAGTCAGTGGGCTGGGGAAGGCAGATCTACCTTTAATCTGAGGGTCACAAACTAATCAGCTGCCAGTGAATATAAAGCAGGCAGAAAAACATGAAAAGATAAGACTAGACTAGCCTCCCCACCTACATCTTTGTCCCTTGCTGGATGCTTCCTGTCCTCAAACATCAGACTCCAGTTTCTTCAGTTTTAAGACTTGAACTGGCTTTTCTTGTTCCTCAAGCCTGCAGACAGCCTACTGTGGGAACTTGAGATCTTGTAAGTTAATACTTAATGAGTATATAATTAACTCTATTAGTCCATCTCTTTAGGGAACCCTGACTAACACAGATTTTGCTGCCAGGGGTGATTCTAGAGAAGTAGAATATTAAAGAGGGAGTCCTTTTGTTGGTTTTGGGGTTTCTTGAATTGGCTGCTTAATGTGATTAGACACAAAAGTGCTAAGTACTCTACTTCTAATAGTATGAAGAACACTGATAGTCCTTGACTTGAACTGTCTAGAGAGTTATGCAAAATAAATGCATTTGATACTTCTGATTTACTGCTTGTGAGAGGAAAGGAATTTAGGGACTCTATATATAATACCTTTGACTCTATATATAATACCAAGGAACATAATGAAGCTAGTTGGTTGCTCCTAAGTTCAGTGGACAAAGTGATCAATAAAATGATCAACTCAGGAATTCTGTCTGCCAGCTTCAGAAGCAGATACTGAGCCTCAAATCTGCTATGATTGCTCTGAGTGAGAGTCTTATCTCCTATAGAGAAAGAGCTGAAATTGTGGAAAAACAGACACAAGCTCTTATCATGCAGGTGGCTGACCTGCAACGAAATATGCACACAGCTTCACCAGGTGTCTACTGCTAAAGTGAGGGGATTGATTGGAAAAAAATGGGACCGTGCAACTTGGAATGGTGATGTATGGCAGGTCCCTGATGAAGCTCAGGACACTGAGTTTGTAAACTCGGACGAAACTCATTTGCCAGAAGGAACAGCTTCCCCGTCCCCAGTAAATGATGACATCCCCTCCCCAACCCATGCTGCCATCAGCCTTTGCAGCTTTGTCTGAGGAGATAAACACTGTGCTTCCTGAGTCAACAGTGATGGCCTCCCCTAGGGCAGTTGCCAGAGAACATAATGTTGACTCTTTTCAGACGCCCCCCAACACCTCTGCTCGCTTTTATATCTATAAACTAGACTAAAGTCCCAGCAGGCCCCTAAAGGTGAAGTTGAGAGTGTGACCCATGAGGAGGTGTGCTATACTCAAAAAGAACTCTTTGAGTTCTCTAATTTATATAAACAATAATCTAGAGAACAGGTATTGGAATAGATATTAAGAACATGGGATATGGTGAAAGAAACATAGAGTTGGATCAGGCTAAATTTATTGATCTGGTCCCACTGAGTAGGGACTCTGCATTTAATGTTGCAGCTCAGGAAGTTAAAAGAAGTTCTAATAGTTTATTTTCTTGGTTAGCTGAACTAGGGATTAGAAGATGTCCCACTGTGAGTGAGCTGGAAATGCCTGATCTCCCTTGGTTTAATGTAGAGGAAGGGATCCCAAGGCTTAGTGAAATTGGGATGGTGGAGTGGATTAATCACTTTAGACCTACTCATCCCAGCTGAGAGGGTCCAGAATATATACCCTTGACCAGTGTCTTGTAAAATAGAATTGTGAGGTCAGAACCTGCATCTTTGAAGAGTCCTGTAATTGCTCTTTTCTGAATGTAAGATCTAACAGTGGGAAACGCAGTTACTCAACTATAAAATTTAAACGCAATGGGAATAATTGAATCTTGAGGTGGCACGGGCCAAGTGGCATCACTCAGCTGTCAAAGGCAAGGTGACAGTAGCTATGGTAATGGACAGTAGAGTCAAAGAGGCAATCAGAATAGTCTGACTCCTGTAGAGCTCTGGCATTGGCTAATTAGTCATAGTGTTCCCAGAAGGAAAATTTATAGGATGCCTACTGCATTCCTACTTAAATTATGCAAACAGAAAACATCTAGGTTGAATGGACAAAAGACTAATTGAATTATAAAAGCAGTGAATCATGGCTCCTTAATCAGTTTCCATACTTGAGCCAGTTTACAGAATCAGAACTTTATCAAGGGAAGGCCAGGTCCCCTTGAGGAAGAACCCTACTGGATTATTGACAGTTTATGCAGTGAATCTATTTCCATTCCTCCTCTAACCTTTTACCAGGGTAACTATACACTGGGGAAAGGGAAACTATCAGACATTGCTAGGACTACTGGACACTGGCTCTGAGCTGATGTTGATTCCAGGGGACCCAAAACATCACTGTAGTCCTCCAATTCAGATAGGGGCTTACGGATGTCAGGCAATTAAGGAAGTTTTAGCTTAGGTTACAGAGGGTCCAGTGGTTCCCCAGATTCATCTTGTGGTTATTTTCCCAGTGCCAGAATGCATAATTGGCATAGACATACTTAGTAGCTGGCAGAATGCCCACATTGGCTCTCTGACTGGTAGGATGAGGGCTATTATGGTGGGAAAGGCCAAATTGAAGCCATTAGAGCTGTCTCTACCTAGAAAAATAGTAAATCAAAATCAATATCACATCCCTGAAGGGACTGCAGAGATTAGTGCCACCATCCAGGACTTGAAGACACAGGGGTGGTGATTCTCAACACAACCTCGTTCAACTCTCCCATTTGGCCTGTGCAGAAGACAAGTGGATCTTGGAGAATGACAGTGGATTATCATAAGCCTAACCAAGTTGTGACTCCAATTGCAGCTTCTGTACCAGAGGTAGTTTCATTGCTTGAGCAAATTAACACATATCCTGGTACCTAGTATGCAGCTATAGACTTGGCAAATGCTTTTCCTCTGTTCTTGTCCATAAGGTCCACTAGAAGGAATTTGCCTTCAGCTGGCAAGGCCAGCAAGATGTGTTTACCCTTTATTGCTTTTCGCTTCTGCAAGATATCACACTGGTTCATTACATTGATGACATTATGCTGATTGGATCCAGTGACCAAGAAGTAGCAAATACACTGGACTTATTGGTGAGAAATTTCATGCCAGAGGATGGGAAATAAATATGACTAAAATTCAGGGTCCTTCAACCTCAATAAAATTTCTAGGGGACAGTTAGTTGTGTGGGGTCTCTTGAGATATTCTTTCTAAGATAAAGGATAAGTTGCTGCATTTGGCCCCTCTTACGGCTAAGAATGAGGCACAACACCTCGTGGGCCTAATTGGATTTTAAAGGCAACACATTCCTCATTTGGGTGTGTTACTCCTGCCCATTTATCTAGTGACCCGAAAGGCTGCCAGTTTTGACTGGGGTCCGGAACAGAAGAAAGCTCTGCAACAGGTCTATGCTGCTATGCAAGCTGCTCTGCCATTTGGTCCCATACAACCCAGCAGATCCAATGGTGCTTGGGGTGTCAGTAGCAGATAGGGACGCTGTTTGGAGCCTTTGGCAGGCTGCCATAGGTGAATCACAGAGAGGGTCTCTAGCATTTTGGAGCAAGACCCTACCATCTTCTGCAGATAACTACTCTCCTTTTGAGAGAGAGCTCTTGGCCTGTTACTGGGCTTTGGTGGAAACTGAATGTTTTACTATGGGTCATCAAGTTATCATATGACCTGAACTGCCTATCATGACCTAAGTGCTTTCTGACGCATCTAACCATAAAGTGGGTTGTGCACAGCAGCATTCCATCATCAAATGGAAGTGTTAGCATATGATCAGGCTTGAGCAGGTCCTGAAGGCACAAGTAAGTTACAGGAGGAAGTGGTTCAAATGCCCATGGTCTCCACTCTGCCACTCTGTCTTCTCTCCACAAGCCTGCACCAATGGCCTCATGGGGAGTTCCCTATGACCAGATGACAGAGGAAGAGAAGAATGGGGCCTGGTTCACAGATGGTTCTGCACCCGAAAGTGGATGGCTGCAGCACTACAGCTCCTTTCTAGGATATCCCTGAAGGACAACAGTGAAAAGAAATCTTCCCAGTGGGCAGAACTTTGAGCAGTGCACCTGGTGGTGCACTTTGCATGATAGGAGAAATGGCCAGATGTGTAATTATGTACTGACTCTATATATATCCTATTAGTTCTGTCCCACTAAGAGAACACTGACTAATATAGTGTGCTAGAAAAGTACATTTGTTTTTTGTCATCTAGCTTTCTGTATTTCCATTTAAAAGGGAACTATTTGATTTTGTTCTTGTATTAATATACTCTGGTTTCTTTTTCTGTTCTTACTGCTTTTGAAAATTCGGTCTTTTGATTTTTCAGCTTGTGATGTGTCCAAATATAGATTCATTTTTGTTTAATTTTTTGGTGTGTTATTAGGTACCTTAAAATTTTAATATTTTTCATTAATATTTGATTAAACTCTTGCCTTATGGCAAATATTTAAATATGATTTCTACCTTAAATTGCTATTTTTTTCTGGGACTCAGTTACTCTTATGTTAGAAAATTTTAAATTATCCTATATTTCTCTTAACCAGTATTTTGTTTTTATTTTTCAGTCTTTTTCTGCTTCATTGTGGAGAAATTACTCTAACTGTTGCAAGTTATTCATTTTCTTTCCAGCTGTGTCTAATTTTTAGTAATGTAATTGACTTACAATTTTACATATCAGTTTTTTAGTTTAATAATATAATTTTTAAAATATTTATATTAAATTGACAAATCATAATTGTATTACATTTATGAAATAAAATGTGATGTTTTTAAACATTCACACAATGTGAAGTAATTCAATCAAGCTAAATTTTTGGAATTAGTTATATTATTATTAATCGTTTGGTATTATCTGCAAAAAAAAAAGTTTAAAAAATATCCTTGATTCAAGAAAACACTTATTTTTAAGACTCTGCCTTATCACTTCAATATTTATAATTCACCATAGACTTATACATTGCTTTAAATTTGTTAGTTTATTATTATATTTTATTTTCAACATTTATGAACCAATTTATGAGTCAAGGTGATACTATGTTTCTTCAAGGTATTTTTGTTTATTCCTACTGCCAGTTACCTGTGAAACAACAGCAATCTAGGATCACCTTTATCTGATTTCTGGCTACACAGAAGGCTTCAATCAGTTACCAGGTCTTTGAAGGTATTATGTTACTCCTGGTATACAGCATTTATGGGGCCCTATGGAATGTGTAGACTTTTACAGCTCTGGACTTCCATCATTTTTATTTCCCATCATTTTTAGCCTCATAAGGCTGCAAAAAGTACTTTTCAGCCCTTTAGCCTTTTCTTCCTATCTGATATCCTTAGTGCAAACAGCCCTAAGTGTTGTACACAACTCTCTCATGTCTTTTTCTCCTTGGTTTTGTTCCAGTAATGTTGCACTCTAGTGTTTACTCTGTGCGGCTTTCAAACATACTTTCTTTTTGACAGGATTTCAGTTATTCTGAGCAGGAGAGTTGATTCAGTTATTTAGCCTGCCGATATCAAAAATTGATTCTTTTCTGGATATTTAATTTTAGGATTTCTAAGAAATATAGTATTTCATTAAAAATTAAATTTTAAATTGTTTTTCATTGTTGTTTGTGCCCAATAATTTGGTGTTTGGGGATTTTGTTGCCTCTTTTGACTTTTTAAAAATAATGCAAATTTCAAGTATTTATTTGCCCTTATCTGAATGATTCATCCTTACTCAATGATAATTTCTTTTTGTTAACCTTTGTTCATGTTAAGTTTCCATAAATCTCTGTAACTTGTTTTAATGCTATTCTTATTAAAAGATGACAAAGAATTAATCACAGGACTAAGAAGATTAATCTAGGTAACGAGTATAAGGCTTTATTTTCTACACTTCATCAACTACTGTTCTGTAAAATACGTGCTCCCTCAAGAGTATTACAATCTGGGTTGGTGGATTCACATTATAAAACCTAGTTCTCTCTCATGCAGTTTATTACATTTCTTTGAGATTTTGTCTCTATTAAGGACTGAATGTAAAAGCTACCAGTGTAGTCATTCTGGTAATGGTGTTCTTTTCATTACTAATTCAAGAAACATTCATGTAATGCGTTCCTGGAATTGCTTCAGCTGTTTGTAGCAGAAATTGTTATAATATGTATTTGCCTTCCTCCAAGGAGTTTGAAATTTAGTGGGATAGTATGCTATCTAAATTGTTACAGTAAAATATAATGCTATTTTTACCTATCTAAATTGTTACAGTAAAATATAATGCTATTTTTACCATCATGAACACATACATTTCTACAAAGAAGAAAAATTATGACAAGATAGTAATTGATAACTAATTTTATTTTAAAAGATAGTTTCTTTGCTATATGAGATAGAAGAAATTTTGGTACCTAATTTCTTCTCATCAGAACCTCTAGTCAATTTTTATTTTTTCAACCCCACCTATAGTCTTTTATACAGAGGTGTATGGAACTTTCAGAGGTTTGTGGTATAAATAACTTGCCTCATGGTTGCCTCTATTTCTATTAAACATTACAGCCTTTAAGGCTTATAAAGTCAGTTACAGTCCTACATTTGCTTTTGAGTTCCCCAAATTGGGCTGCTGCCCTTTACTACACTTTTTGCAATTGAAAATATATCTGCTTATATTGTCTTACTTTTTGTTTGTTCAATCTATTATTTTATTAGTAGAATTTTGATAAGGAGAAAAGGTGAAAAATGTATGATCAATTAGATGTTTTCCATTAGCCCTAATTTGGAGTCTCTGAATACAGTTAAGTGCTTAGAATTTTATAGTGGATTCAATATCAATTTTATAGTATTTTTTTCATTGCTATACTATCTCTTTGGTAAATTTATTTTGGTATATTTATTATTAAAATTAATAAAATATTCTCAAAAACAGAAAGTTTATAATAAATTATTTAGTTTTTGTCCTTGTTTGGTCATTGGCAGATATGAGATATGTTGGTAGTTGAAACACAATTAAATGGAAATGGAAGATAAAAAGAGAAAGCAGAGGATTGAGAGAAGAAAGGTCAAACCAACATCTAGTGAGAAAGATCAAAATTATCGAAATACCCTCCAAGGAATAACCTTAAAGAATTTCTAGGAGTGTTTTAATGAGAAACTTTTCAGTTCAGTGGTTTAGGTTACTAAGCGAAAGTAAGAGCTTGAGATAAAAAGATCTTTCAATTTTGATTATACCAATTACTACTGAGAAACTAAAATTCAGGATTCTAACTGGACACTTTTTATCCAGTTGTTAGTTTTTAAAGAGAATATAAAAATTAAATGAAAATGTACTGTGAATTATTAACATCATTAAATGCATTCTAAAACCTGAAGTATGGTTATAGAAATTGGAAAAATTGCAGTTATTATAGAAACATAGATATTTAATAGTGTTTTCTTTATTACTGCTTTAGAAGGAAAAAGTAACTATGCAATACAACAGTGTGATGATTAATTCTATGAGTCTACTTGACTGGGCCATAGGGTTCTCAGATATTTAAACAAACTTTATTCTGGGTCTTTCTGTGAGGATGTTTCATAATGAGATTAATATTTCGACTGGCAAACTGAGTAAAGCAGCTTTTCCTTCCAAATGTGGGCCTCTTCCAGTCAACTAAAGTCCTGAATAGAATAACAAAAACAAAAAAGGCTAAATAAAAGAGATCTCCTCTTGTCTGACTGCTTAGCTGAGTTCTGGGTCTTTTTCAAACTTCAAATTTCATTGGCCATCCTGGTTCTCAAGAGGTGGAATTGCAGATATTAGGACTTCTCTAGTCTATATAGCTGTGTAAGTCAATTCTTTATTTTACAGATAGATAGATTTATGGATAGACGAGTATTCTGTTTCTCTAAAGAGCCCTGACTAACACAAAGAGTTTAAGGCTTATAACCCAGTACTATGCAATATTAAATTACTTAAACATTAAAAATATGGTGCTGTTTCCTATTTTTTAATGAGGTTTTGTGTACTTTGATTATTTTAAATTTATAGAAACAATTTCCCAGAAATTCTGAGTTACTCTATTTACCTATTAAATTTCAAATTTTAGAATTAATTTAAAGCTTTAATTTTTCAGAATCACATAGGATAGTACATTTACCTCTGTAACCGCACTGAACATACCTATCTCTACTCGATAGTTGCAGAGGAAGCATTATAAAAAGATAGAATAGTGTCTTCCTAGCAAGAATAGAGTAACTGTGCTAATTCATGCTGACCACAGTGATGACTGCTAAAGCAGCCATCTTGGGGTGGTTTCCAGTAGAGACAGTGATAGGGTAAAATAAGTCCATGCAGATGAGAAGAGCTAGAGAGAATTGTTTCAGCACACATAATATCTGGACCTTAGAAAATTTATAAAAAGACTTGAGGGAGAAAATGTTAGTTTATGTCATTGTGGAAGTACTTATGCCATGCTCTGTTCCTAGGTATATGAATGATGTCACATTTTACAACCCCACCCCAAAAAGGTGTATTTAAAGATAAATAATTTAAAATTCAATTGAATTTCTAATGAATAATAGTTCATGTGCTTAATCTTGTATGTGGAAGTTCATTAACAAGTAGTATGTATACATTAATTGCAACATACCTGTAATAATACAAACACACACATACACACACAAATACATTCTCAAAAATCATTAGTCTAAATGATCTTAAAACGTCACAATTACAACATTTTATATCAGTAATTAATCTCTAAATACGTATTGTAATTTTAATTTTAGTATCAAATACACAGAAGACAAAGAAACTGGGCTTACACAGACATGATGTTTGCTTCATGTTTTGCATATTTTTCTTGACATAAAAAGGAGTATTTGGGGATCTGTTACATTTGGTCCTCTTGGTTTCTTTGGAAACAGGATTGAAGTTCAATTTCCAGGTGACTTATTGTTTTACTTCTTTTCTCAATTACTAATGTAAAATCAGTCAGAAAATTGAGAAAGCCTGCTGAAGTATCCCAGTTTAATTCTACTGAAATAGATATATATGAGTCGACATTGAAGTCAAGTCATCAAAGAAATAGCTGTCTTTTACTTCTTAGCTTGCTTGTCTTTTACACACAAAAGCCCCTTTTCCTTTTAGTACTTTATTTTTAAATTTTAAATTTAATTATTTTTTAAATTGGCAATAATTATACATACTCAAGGTATGTAGTAATGTTTGTTACATATAACGTATAGTGATCAGATCAAGGTGATTAGCATATACATTATACAAATATTTAGCATTTCTTTATGGTGAGAACATTCACTATCCTTTTTCTAGCTATTTGAAACTACATAATATGTTATTGTTAACTACAGTCATCCTACAGTGGTATAGAACACTAGGAATTTGTAAATTTACCAAAAAAATCACATCTCTTGAGACTCATGCTGAGACTTTTTTGAAAATATTAACATCTAAAAATATGTCTCATTATTTTACAGTATGTCAGGTATCATAAAATAGTGTACTCCTCTCCTTTTTTGTTCTCTTTTTGACAGATTCCTTTTATTTCTATCTGATCCCTTTAAAGATACATGTCAAGCCTTATGGATTATAAAACGATTGTTGCATTTCTGTTGGTTTGCCAAATATCTGCTAAAAGTAACAAAAAGAAAAACCAAATGCCATAGCAAAGGATTGATACTCAGTTTTTAAATGAGTTTGAAATAATTTATATCTCTTCTTTATATCTTCTTCTTCTATATTTTAATCTTCTTAAAAGATTAATTGTCATACACACCCTCACATTCCATAAAACTTGCTACCTATATAAGCTGGCTTCCACCATGCAACTTGACATCTGTGAATGACAGACTAGTTAGTCATTTATGGTCATGAAAGTGTTACAGTCTGAGAAAATAAATTCACACTGTCTTTTTCTATAAGCAATTCCTTACTCTCCACTTCTATACTCACTTTCACATAGTTATTGACTATTGCCATTACTATTTACATAGAGCAGAGGAAATTAACTATAATCACAATTCCTTTTAGAGGAGGTTTTTATTCTTCATTGATATAGGTGAATCCTGACTTTATGGAACCTGAAGCATAAAATTTAGTGGGGGAGTAGTTTAGGTAAAATTATACAGAACTACAAATTCAAAATCAAACATAAAAATAAGTATTATTTGGAACAAAAAATGACAACAAATTATGTGTAAAAATTTTATAAACATAAAATCCAGAACAATTATATAATATTTTATTCATTTTTCTGGATCCTCATATACAAATATTTAGCTATATTTTTGTAGCATAATCTTTGGTCATTTCTTGTATCAATAATCTCATATTTTTTTATAAAGAGAGTATAAAAAGGAAACTTAGTATTCCATTGATTGATTATCATTGAATGAAGAGATTATTTGAAGTAGAGTTGCTGTTATTCATAAGGTTAGAATTATTATAAAACTCTAGAAAACTACCAAATTTCTGACACATATGATATTTATGTATATATATATAATTTATTTTTTCTGTACAAATATTTTTCTGTATACACAGAAATAATGTAAAATTATATTTTGCATAATTCTTATGAAAAATGAAAATGTGGTGTATTTATAATTGTATATACTGCTCTGTCAAGTATATTCATCACAGGAGATAATTTCTATTTTTACTAGATATCAGCAAAAAACAAACTTTCTGCTTACAGTTTTATACATCTGATGATTACAAACAAAGAATGTAGCCTCTGCTATTGTCCCAGTTAACTGCCTGGAGAGATTTTCAAGTGTGCAGTGCAAGGGGAGCCCAGAATTCTCCAGAGTTAATACAATGAAGCTGATAGACTTAAAAGATTAAGGCAGCCAGATTGGATTTATATTCTTACGGGGAAGTAAAAAGATTACCTGAATTTCCTTTCCTTTGTAACAATCTGTGATATGTCTTGGTAGATCTTAAGCCTATATAAAAAATAAAGCAAGTTCTGAGCTATTTATTGTTATTGTCTGGGAGTTTGTTATCTGTAAATTTTTATCATCTAACTCTTCCTAGCTTATGTGAGGAATGGATCATAATTAAACAGCAATGCTACCCATTTTGAAATTCTCTCTAGAACTCTCTGTAATATACATCTTTGTAATACAAAATTTCACATTTGCAATTTTTATAAATTTAACATTTTCCATGTCAAGTGATTATGACAAGATGTTCTTGGCACATGTTTAAAGTTAAGTGTCATTGGTGTATTAGGTAATACATTTAGACATACCACAGTGGCATTGATTTTGTTTTATCTTCCCTTGTTTGGTTCTATCTTTTCATGTGCTTATTTTTTTAAAAAAATAGTTTTCTTGTTAATATCATATTGGTAAGATCCTCACACATTTTACGAAAAAAATGTGTTTACTATGGGTGCAAACTCATACAATGAAATTGAATTTCATGACTGCAAATTAAAAGCTTAGTTATAAGTGTAGTAAAATAATAATAAATAATTAACTCAGTAATATCAATTTTTTGGATCTGTCTTTTAAAGTTATTAAAATGTTTCGTATTATAGGGACACTTGAAAAGGGCAAATTTTTCATCTTGACTTTATGTATATCCTTAAAACAAGATATAAGGTTTAAGTAAGCATTAAATTAGAACCAAGAACTTAGAATTAATTTGCTACTATTACCCAAAAGTTCACTAACTCTACGTGTGCTACTGCTTTCATGTAATTCACTAATAGGTCATTTGCAGAAACAATATAAAATGTTGAAAATATAAAAGAGCATAATTGTTTTTATCTTATAGATACAGAAACTGAGGTACAAAGGGATTAAGCATACACAGGACTTAAGTATAATCACTGGAATACAAACTTAGGTGTATTTTCAAATCTATAAAGACTCTGCAGTATTATACTATAGTGCCAATAACCATTATATATTTATATTGCAGATATTCTCTTCTAATTCATAATTCTCATTTCTCATTAAATTTAATATCACATTTTAAATTTTAAATAATGATACCACAGAAGGCAAAATAGATTATTTTGGTTTTGTTATTATAATACTTCTGAATTTTCAGGGAAGTCAATGTGGAGGGAACAAAACAAACTAAAAGCTATGATTTGAGAAAATTGTAGTGAAAACTCGCAGTGAATTTAGAGAACCAAACTTATGAAATGCAAGAAATTATTGTTGTTGTTCCTTTTAATTTCTAATTTTTTTAAGTTGTCAACAATAGCAAGAAGAAGATCCAAGGCTTGCACTCTTTATTGACTTACTGAGAAATTGTATGGTCTAGGTTCTCTTAACCAAGACAAAAAGTTGGCATAATTTATTGTTTGCTCAACTTGTTACATGATCTTAGTTTTGGCCTTAATTTTTCAGGTTCTCTGATATCACCAACCTACTGATTATATAATCTCCCACCAAACAATTACATTTCTACTCTCTAGATTTTCCAACATTTATTTAAGAGATTGAAATAAAGAATAGTATTTGGCTCATTTTGTTGTCAGTAGGGCAAAATTTGAAACTTTTCTCAAATTTTGAAATTAGCTGATCAGTTAAATGTTTAAATATAGTGTGCCACAATTCGAATGCTGAGTTAAAGAAACAACTTTAACAAATAATAAATTTTTTTAAATTAAATGTTTAAATAAAGTTAAATGTTTAAATATAGTGTGACACAATTTGAATGCTGAGTTAAAAAAACAACTTCAAAATATAATCAGTTCTCTAGAACTTCTTTGTATATTAGCAGTATTTATTTTCTAAATTTATGCCAAAAATAGAAATGTAGGATTATTTATGTTTTCTTTCTTAGAAAAATTTGTGCCCTGCTGAGGGATTGGGGTTGTTATACTACAGTGTGAAAATTATAAGATGTGTATGCCAAAATACTTGTATCTGTTTTAAGAGAAAAGGAATAGCCTCTAACATTGTTTATGTAAGTAAAATAATAAACGTAATAAACTAGTTATTTGATATTAAGTTTACTATTAACAGGAAGCATGACTGGGAGGCCTCAAAAAACTTACATCATGGCAGAAGGTACAGAAGAAGAAAGCACTTTCTTCACATGGTGGCACAGAGAGAGTGAGTGAGGGAGCGGGGGGAAGTGCTACAATCTTTCAAAGATCTCATGAGACCTCTATCATGAGAACAGCAATGGGAAAGTCCACCCCCATAATTCAATCACCTCCCATTAGGGCCCTTGTTCAACAGTGGAATTACAAGTCAATGGGAGATTTGAGTGGGCACACAGAGCCAGACCATATCATACATAATAAAATATAATTAGGCAACAAAAATTAATGAAATTGTGTTATTTGCAGCAACGTAGATGAAAGTGGGGATCATTATGTTATGTGAAATCAGCTAAACATAGAAAGACAAATATCACATGTTCTGAGTCATATGTGGGAGCTAAAAATGTGAATCTCATGAAGATACAGAGTAGATTGTTGGTTACCAGAAGCCAGAAAGAGTAGTAGGAGGAAAACAGCATAAAAACAGGTTAGTTAATGTGTATAAACATAAAATATAATGGAAGAAATAAAACTTAAGGCCTTATAAATCAGTAGAATGACTTTCATTTACAATAATCTATAGCATATTTCAAAATAGAAGTATACTGACAGGTCATCATGGCTCATGCTTGTAATCCCAACAATTTTGGAGGTTAGGTTATAAGAATCACTTGAGCCCAGGAATTCGAGACCAGCCGAAGCAGACCATGTCTTTATAAATAAAGAAATAATAAATACATGAATAAATAAATTAATTAAATAGCTGGGCATGGTGGCATGCACCTGCAGTCTCAGCCACTCAGGAGGCTGAAGAATAAGGATCTTCAGCCCAGGAGGTTGAGGTTGTAGTCCAAGTGGTTCTTAAATTACCTAGGTATAAAAAAAAGATCTCTGTTTTGTTTTGAATTAAACCTAAAATATTTGTCAGGTTTCATTAAGCATAAAATGAAAACTGATGAACGTGTACTTATGAATTTAACAAACAATGATAATTTTAACAGAAGGTAATTAATTAGTAGGCCAATAAGTGATATCCAATCAGAATGCAGAATGAAGGACAACTGGAAAGTTGGAGAAAACAGATTTGAAGGCAAAAATACGATGTGCTGGTAATTAGCATAGTAAAGCTGAAATCTGACAGAGAAAGCAGATAATACATTGAATGTAAAGGGGCATGGATGAAGCTAGAAACCATAATTCTCAGCAAACTGACACAAGAACAGAAAACCAAACACTACATGTGCTCACTCATAAGTGGGTGTCGAGCAATGAGAACACATGGACAGAGGGAGGGAAACATCATACACTGGGGCCTGTCAAGGGGGTGGAAGGGTTAGGGGAGGGATAGCTGGGGGTGGGGGAATTGGGGAGGGCTAACAATTGGAGAAATACCTAACGTAGATGACGGGGTGATAGGTGCAGCAAACCACCATGGCACATGTTTACCTATGTAACAAACCTGCACATTCTGAACACATACTCTAGAATTTAAAATATAATAATAAAAAAATCAGAAAAATTATCATGTTTTCTTGTATTGTATTTGTATCATCCAAAGACCGAATAGTCAGAAAATACAATTCTTAACCTACATCAAGATTTACTAATGATTAGCAAATGTACAAAACAGAAAATGTAGCATATGCAACTTCAGTATCTTAGAAGCCTTGAACCTGTCAGACCCAGCCAGCTCTTAAATTTCAGACTTATTTACAACAACTAGACATCAAAGTGTACTCTTCAAAAGCATCTCTAATTCACTCTGAGATCACTTCGTCCGTCTCCCAGTAAATTATATCTACAGATGTTTGCAAAAGGATATTCTTAGTGTCAAGCTTGATTATTAATTCTTTTATTTGCAATATTGAATATTTAAGAACATCATGATCTTGGTAACTCACAGTAAATTGTTATTAGAATAGCCATTCTCACAATGGCATGATACAAAGATTACACTATATACAATAATGGATAAAGAATGTTGGAGTATTACAGATGAAGTGACATTTTTCTCATTATACTTTTTATACTTCAAACTTTTTTACTTAAGGCAATTTATAATAAAATTTTCAGTAGTACTTTGAAAGTTTAAATAATATGATATTTCTCAAACATATAATCTAAAATAGAACCATGTACTTCTTAATTTTCTAATGGTAATCAACATTAAATAATTATAATAAGTTGAAAAGCAAACCATAAGGTTAACAAAGAATATACTCTCCATCCCCATATCTTATAAGGCACTTCACATCATATACTTTGGGGGCACAATACCTGGTTGTTAGAGTTTAAAAACCTTCAATTGTTATATGAATCATTATTATATTAAATGCATATAAAAACGATTTATCTCAATATATGAAAACTCAGTTTGCATACTGCACTATTGACATACAACTCTTTGTATGATGTAAAATATTATTTACTTGGATTTAAGCCATGGCTATATTTCAGTTTCCAATTCCTTATCTTGGTGTTTTCCCAGAAATTCTTGAGTACATTCACAGTGAATGACTTAAAACCTTTTCAGTCTATATCATCTAGGAGCCACAACATGTGCAAATTTTGACTTTTTACATTGCTCTCCAATGACAGATTTTTAAACTAAAGACAAAGAAATAAGAAAAAAACTACTTATGGGAATGTTAAATTTTCTTCAGCATTATATAGTTTTTCTTTTTTTTTAAATAAAGTTTAACTTGTAACTGTTTACTTTTCCAAAGATAAAGGATGAGACTTAAACAGGTCATGAATTGTGCTACTATCAAAGCACAGAAAGCAAGCATATAAAAAGGAGAAGTCAAGATAACTCAAAAACAGTTGCCTAGACTCATGTTTTCTAATTCTTCTCTCATTCTCTTTACAGCATACTAAGCTCAGGGTTTCTTCCTCACTATGCCATCACAGTATTTTTTTGTCGAGTTCTTCAGTTGCCTCTCCACATCTCTTAGCTAATAGTCTTTCAGTTTTATTTTACTGAACCTGCTGATAGCATTTGAGAAAACTCAACAGTTTTCCCTTAAAATACTTTCTTTTAATTTCAAGATACCATGTGCATCTGATTTTATCTTCTCTCACTGACTACTCCTTTTAAATCTTTCCTGATTGTGTGTGTGTGTGTGTGTGTGTGTCTGTGTGTGTCTTCCTCTTCCACTTAAGGTAGGAATTTTCAGGACTCCTTCCTTGCACATCTTCTCTTTCTCTCTCTCTCCTTTTTTTTTTTTTTTTTTTTAGTCAGCCCTCACTCCCTTGGCAATATCATCAAATTACCTAGCCATACATATAGTCACTTTCAAACTTAAATCTGTAGCCTAAATAACCTCCCAGAACAGACTGACATGTGCCACTAACCATTCAACATTTCCAATTAAATTCATCAAACTTATTTATCTAAAACAGAGCTCCTGCTGTTCAGCCTCAGCCCCACCAAATCAGCTTCTAACTCTCTACCCAAACGTGGTTGTTTGTGTAACTCAAACACTTAAGAGTCCTTTGATTCTCTCACATACTTAATTGAATCTCTCAGTAAAAACATCCAGCTTTCTCTTCACATACATTTTTTAAAATCTTTGAGCACTTCTCAGTAATTTTATTGCTACCGCTGTAGCCCATGTCCTCATCATGGGCTTGGATAATTGCATCAAACTACTAGCTATAATTGATATTTCAACTTCTAGACATACGTGTATTGTCAACACAGCAGTAATACTCAAAATAAGAGCCTACACAGTGTATATCCAGTAAATAGAAACATATCAAATCTGTTAAAGTTCATGAGGTCGTAGTAACACTTAAACTAAACAAAACAAAAACAAAATGACAAAAAATAAAATTTTCAGTGTCTACCTATGGAAAATGCTTAATCTTCCAACTTATTATTTTGAAAATAGGCAACTGACACAAAATGAAAAAGAAAGATTATAAAGTCACCATTTTGAAACCTTTAATAGGAGAATGTATCTAGCCAATGATCATTTATAACTACTAATATTAGAGAGATTAATGCTTCTGATGGAGGTTCAAGATATCTATAAAAACAA
Source organism: Plecturocebus donacophilus (assembly GCA_004027715.1). NCBI lineage: Eukaryota > Metazoa > Chordata > Mammalia > Primates > Pitheciidae > Plecturocebus > Plecturocebus donacophilus. Next base: position 78,145 of record PVKP010004401.1, on the reverse strand, counting down.
ATATGAAATTGTGTTACAAGCAACCAAAAGAACTAAAACCAATGAAGCACTTTGATAAAAACATCAATGTATAGAAAATACAACACAACACAATAAAAACACCTTAACAAACCAAAAAATAAACCAAGCAAACAAAATCAGTAAAGAACATGTGAAATGACACCAAAGAAAGGCAATAAAAATATCCAAACTAGGAAGCCATACAAGGCATATCTACCTTGTTTTCTTTAGCAGCTATATTACTGGGGGATAAAAAAATAAAACAGATATTAATTAATTTTTAAAAACTAAATTATCAGTCAATTGAAATACTAAGATTTTATTGAACAAAAGTACAAATACAACAGAAATAATTAACAGTAGGCCTTAATATAAATTTATTCTTCTCTCCGTGAAAGATGTTGGCCTTCACTATAGTTCTTTGCATTCATTAGGATTGTGATATGTATTTGAATTTTTTTTTAATTTATCAAAAATATCTGACTAGAGAAGGAAGGCCATAATCTCTGGGTAACTAACCAGATATAAAATCTAAGAGGCCACAACTTAAACACCTCTCTTTGATTATGTTGATTACATTCATAGTTAGCACAGTGTATAATTCTTTAACTAAAATGTATGTGTGAAAGAAAGGAGAGTTAGATTTTAATATTACTACCCTCGAGAGAGGGATACTATGTTGATACCTCTTTTTACTTTTATTATTTGAATTATCAGTAAAGTTTGGCATTGGGTAAAATATATTATCGCTATAAATCTCTTTGACAAGTTAACACTTGTGATAATAAAGGTGGCACTGGCAAAATTTGAATTCTGATGGATATTTTATTTTATTACAGAATTACAATTTTTAGGTGTAATTATTTTTGTTATTTTTTGTGTTTTTCAAAGCAAATATATTTACTTTTAAGAGCTATATACTAAAATATGTATTAATAAAATAATCAGATGAAGTATGTGCTGAAAATAATAGACAGGACTGTGGGGAGTAATTAGGTTTATAGATTAAACCAAATTGGCTAAATGTTGCTTATGATTGAAGCTAAGCAATGAGTTCATGACACTCCATTGTATTTATTCTCTCTGCTTAGGAATGTTTTAAATATCATAGTCATATGCATTTATAAAAGAAAACATGTTTTAGAAGGCTTGAAAGTATTTGTTAATCACACAAATAAATAAACAGGTGTGGGATGAATTGCAGAGGTATGTGAAAATAAGCCATCATAATATGTCATTTAATTGTTGATAGTTTTCAAAGTTTAGGCACCGCTGCAATTGAAAGCAGAGTTGGTTTTGACAATGTGCATCTTGTGTGCAGAATATTCACAGGTGAATTGCATATGGAATAGGTCAGAATACTGACAGTTCTCATAAGAAAGTGAATGCAACTTGATTAGAATGTCTGGTGTTAGGATTAGAAAGAAAAATAGCTTGGAAATAGTAAGTCTAACTTTAATATGCATGCATTAATTCTGAAATAAACACACTTTCTCAAGTGTCACCACACCTATTGATAATAATAATGTAGCATGATAGAAAATGTAATGCTTGTGTCTAGAGCTTCTTAAAAACCAGCTTGGGAAAAGAAAAAAAATGAGCTTGAGACATATTGTTGGGAGGCAGAAATGTTTTCAAAGATTTCTCATCATATAAAAATATAGGTAAGTGAAATGTTGGACTTAGTAACCAGCTTGATTTAGTCATTCTACATTGAATATATGTATCAAAACATCAAATTGTACCAGCACATATATATAATTATTATTTTTCAATCAATATTAACATTTATTTTTAATAAGACAGAAGGCATACTTATTTATTTAACATGTAAACAGAGGAGCCTTCAGAATGAAGTCTCAAATTTCCAAGAGTTACAAAAATTTATATGCCATTGAGACTTCAGAAAGAATGGGGGCTTGCATTCTGGTAAATAAATTTTTATAGGTGGGTGAAGAGAAATTATACTGAGGGGCAATAAATGATCCTTAGGAAGAATGATTGGATGAAGGAACAAAAGATTAACTTGTAAATAGTTTTCTTTGAAACTTCAATGATCCCTGGAGACAGTCATTACACTCATAAAAATGTCTGTTTAGGTATAACCAAATATTGGTCTTCTTTTCTGCAATACATAATGAGATAAAAGAGAAGGAAATAAAAAATCCATTATTATCCTGTATGAGTCTGGATCTTCAGCTTCTTTGGAAGAGATCATTGGAAGTTTCAGATGAGGATATCGGAGCTCAGATACCTTTACTCTAAATGTGGCATTTTGACATGCTGAATTGAAGAAGAAAAATAATACCAATCAGTTTTAAAGAAATATTTTTGTAAGGTACTGTTGAGCAATGACCAGAAAGTGAATGTGATATTTATCCAAAAATTTGGCTCAGCAATGATTGAATTGAGTGAGAATAGCAATAGATATTGCCATTTAGAACAAGGCAAATCTTAAAAATATATATATGAAATGTATGTTAATAAGAAAAAAGATAAAATAATATTAAACTCAAGTAGAGTCAAATTAAGTTTATTAGAATTTTCTAAAAGCTCTCATGCTGATTAACACAATTTATGAGATTAAGAATAGAGGAAATTTCTTACTTCTTTATGAACTTCAAGTATCATCATCATTGCTCACCTGGAGACATGAATGTTTCATTTCTGAGTAAATTAAGTTATCCTCAAGATAAGATAATTCAGCTAATAATAGTTAGGTCAGCCTTATCTAATGGGTAGAAGCTTGGGAGAAAACAGACCTATGAAAAATAACTCCCAAATTCTGATTAATAATCTTGGCTATGCACATTATATAGAATTGTAAGAGTGCACATCATTCTAATGAAGTTATTCTCTGACATGTGGTTAAGCCCTGATGTTTATGTGGTACCCAGTGCAACTACATCATTTTCAGTAAACCAATGGCTATCTCCAAAGCATATATTCATTCCATATTTGAGTGACAGAATCATAAAGGAAATCTGTTTTGGTGCTTGGATGGCAGTGTTCAAATAACTTTATATATGTTATCACCAAAGAATAGATCTGCTTTTTAAATAAATGGTGACAGAAAATGTAATTTTCCTAGCTCCATGGGTTCTGAGTATAACACATTATCATCCAAATAATCAATACTCTACAAGTCTTCAAGTTTTACTCAGAATAAAAGGCAACACTTACAAATGCCTATAGATTTTATATAATCCACTCCTTTAATATGTTTTTTTCCTCTCCTCCTACTTCTTTCTTGCTTATTTTGCTACTTTGCTTCAGAAAAATAAAGACAATGTCCTTAATCCCGAAACTCACCAGGCATGTTGTTGCACTTGATTATTTTAGCCAGAGCTCTCCATCCCAAGGTATTAGGCTGGCACACTTCTTCACCTCTGCCAGAACTGTACTCAAATGCCACCTACTCAGCAATAACTTGCATATAATTATCTTTATAAACTCCAATCTAATCCAGCACATCTCTCTAGTCTTCCATAATTGATCTTTATAGCCATCCAACACAGTCTACTTTTTAGCAATGTATTTTTTTCCTGACTCTCCTTAATAGAAAAAAAAAACAAAAAACTCCTTGAGGTCTAGAGTTGGAGTCAGTTTTCTTGGCATCTGTGCTTCTATCATCTAGTACAGTACCATTAAGGTAACAGGTAAATTTAAAAGTATATCTGTTGAGGAATGAAAATAGCCACACGTATATGAAATTTGACTTCCATATGTTCTTCTAAATACTAGAACATCTTAATGAGATATATAGAATTAAATTTTTATCATTATACAATTTTACTCATTGCAAAGGAAAATGAGTTATATAAAAAACCTGGATACAAAAGGTTTTATTTCCAATGATCATTGACATTACTTTGTCAAGAATTGTCTTGCTTTCTATCTACAAAAGAAAAATACATATTATTACGCTTGGTATCATTTTATCAAGGCAGGGTTGTCCTTGTTTCTTGGAGAACTAAAAAGACGCTTATTAACCTATACTTAAAAATAAATGCTTCTATCTTTCATCTGGAGAAGACAAAACAAACAAACAAACAAAAAAACCAAAAAACACTCTCTAGGTGTCTACGCCCTTGAATAAGCTGTTGATTCTGGCAGGAACTACTGAAAGCCTGTAATAAAAATCTACTCCAAATTAGTTCTGTCTCCTTTTTCCAAAGCCACTGTCATGCATTTACTTCAAGCCTCACTATTGTTAATTACCATTTCTCCCTTCAGGATTCATTGCCCTCTCATCTATATTACTTACAGAGGCTGAGAGTAACATTCCCAAATCTTATAAAACAAAATGTGCTGATTCCATAGCATGGTATCTAGGGATATCCATTATTATTCTATACATCTAACTATATTTTCTGACATGCTGCTGGATCACAGATTTGTTCTAGTCTGATCAACTACTGATGGTTTTCTGGACTATTATAGTATCCATATTTTTCTCTCTGATTAAAATTCCTTTCATGAATTTCTTCTCTTCCTTCAAAGCCAATCTAAACTACTTTTTTTTTTGCAATTTATGTATTATTTATTATTTTTTATACTATATTTTAATTCTTGACAGATTTTAATACTGTTATTTTTGTTTCCATGGTCTATGTTATACCACTTTTAGAACTCTAGTTTCTAACAGAGTCTATTTTCTTAAAAGCCTAATTCAATACAAAAAATAATTGAATAGCATTTTGTAGATTTACTCAAGATATGCAATATAATTTTGAGCATCAAATTAAAAATTTGACTATACTTCTATTTTGTTCATTGGTTTTGAAATACTGCCATTTTTATTTCCTTTAGAATTACTACACTCTTGACTTTTAGAGCTGACTTACCTTTTAAAATTTCTGGATATGTCATCATAGTGAGATTACTTCAAAAAAATTTTTTTTTGAAATTTTCTTATTTTAGACAAGAAAAGTTGTTTAAGTTGCCTATTGTGGAGTTAAAATGAACCAGAAAGTTGCATATAACTTTTTATGCTACTTCCTTTTTACTTCCAACTCCTCAGACAGCTCTTTCTAATTTATAGGAAGTCCAGTGTAAGTCTCCCTTCTTGATCTTTCATCTGAGTGAGAACTGAAACTGTCAGTCAAGTCAAAAATTTTTCAGATGCTCAGTTTTTAGCAGAATGTAAACTGCAAAGGAAATTTAAGTCTCATTTTCTTTCATTTTTGCTCTATTTAAATGTGATCATCTACATTAATAAAGCTCAAAGCTTTTCCCTGCAGAGTGAAACATAAACACATACACACACCTAACACACACACACACACACACACACACACACACACACTTCACTACACTTTGCTGTCTTTTCCTTTCATTTTCCTTCAAATTAACTTCCTAGGATATTATTTTCACTCTAAATTTTTGGTTTGTTGGGTCTTCTGAAAACAGTTCTCTAATACCCACTTAATCCTTAAAACCAAGGAAAGACATCACCCTACATTTGGAAGGAATATGAAAGTGCATTTTCTTCCAATATTTCTCAGACACTTAAATTTCTATAAACATTTTCAATAAATGTTCACCAAACCTCAGGTTGAAAATCTCACATCTCCAAAATGAGAATTCTCCCTTGAATAAATAAAAAATAAAAAAATTTAAAAAAATACCAAATAAACCTCAAATGTTCGAATAGCTCAGAGACAAAATGGAGGTTTTGTGGCTTCTACCAATTGGCTAGAATTATACTCTTTAGTATAATACAGGGCAGGTACCTGAACCTCCAAATGAAAAGTCTTTCAAATATTTGAAGGGTGTTGTAATGATTTACTAAGTTTTTTATTTGTTAGTTATGTTTACTGTTAAGAAATTTTCGACATTTAACAAAGGGAGCAGGTAAAAGTTCGCATACAATTTCAGATATCTAAGACCAATAAAAATCTTTGAGTATGAAGGGAACGAAGCACTTTAAGACTGACAAACGCACCCTCAGGTTTCACTGCCAACAGTTCAGAGCCTAGGACCAACTGCATTTTCAACCTCATATTTTTGTATCTGCCAGACTACTTTTGACCTTTTAATACTTTCCATTATGTACAAATGGAATTACTACATTCTTACATTTTATACAGGCAAATATTTTCTTGATAACACACCTACTCTATTACCCCGTTTGTTAGACTTCTTTTGAAATGTAAGAAATTTTACTTATTTTTTCATGTTTGTGTATCATTTGTGATTTTTAAAATTTATATACCCGTCACACCTGGTGTTCTTAAGTTCGCTTGATTAAAACTATGTTTTCTGAACATTATTTCTTCTCCTGATTATTTATTTTGTTATATTAAATTCTGCTATGAAATTACAAAATTAACACAATCACCATAACAAGTAACACAATGCAAAAAATGTAAAGAAAAAATAATCATCATTATCTACTCTTGTTCCTTCCTACTGCATTTGTCTAGGAGAAGCAATGTTGAGAAGACTGTAAGCATCTTCCACATTTTCCCCCATGTAGATAGAAGAGTGTGTGTGTGTGTGTGTATGTGTGTGTGTGTGTGTGTGTGTGTGTGTAAAACAGAAATGTTTTATTGTTTTTGTTGCAGCCAATTTATGATAACATATGTATTAACTTATATTTTTTTGCATTTAATAATAGATTATTTCCTCTAGGTCAATAAATAACATCAAGCATGCTCATTTTTATAGCTGTATAATCTATGGTATTTTTGACCCAGTGTTTTACACAAATATTGCTCTTAGATGTTGTGTGTTTTTTGATATTTTGTCAGTTTTTGGCTGAAAAATGGTAACTTATTGCTTTAATACACTTGTCAGAGTAAAATTTAAGAGTGTTTTGTAAAATCTTTTGCACTACCCTTTTATTCTTCTTATTGTTAGATATACTCCCTCGATTTTCATGAAGTCATGATTTGCTTATCAAAATAATTGATCCATAAAACCAAGTCTTACGCAATTTAAGCAAGGGAAAAAGGTATTGCTAGAATACTTATCCTTTGTGTATATGCTGTATGTGTATGTACAATTCAAGTTTATTTCACCTGGAAGATAATGCCACCAAAAATATGACTACATTGCAAAACTGTGAGGATTAGTACTCTAAAAACCTAAGCATATGCCTGTCAGGTGTTGGGGTTAAACACTTTCTTCTTTACAAAAAGCGCCTACACAATTCATGATTTTTAACTGAAAGAAGAGATGAGAAGACCATCTCAGTCACTGTTAGAAAGTCACTAAAAATCATAACATTGACTCTAGCCACATGTTAATTGTCTTATGAAACAGTGAAAATTATCAATAGAGGCAGTCATGTAAAGAGCACACAAGTTGATCTTTGAATAACTTGGCTTATATCCTGGCTAGGTAAAACTTCCAGAGATGTATTTACCTCCTTTATAAAGTGGAAGTAATTGTAACTTCCTTACAGCCCACCTGTAGGTATTAACAATGTAAAGAATATAGGTACTTATAATCATAGCTTAGGCATAGTAAACTTATTTTTAATTGTTCACTTATGTATTTTAGAGACAGGGTCTTGCTTTGTCACCCAGGCTGGAGTGCAGTGGTGCGATCACAGCTCACTGCAGCTTTGACCTCCTAGGCTCAAGTGATTCTCCTGCCTCAGCCCCCTGAGTAGCTGGGACTGCAGGCATGAGTTATCACACTCAGTTCTATTTTTTCAAATATGCCCAGGCTGGTCATGAAATCCTGCACTCAAACAATTCTGCCTTGGCCTCCCCAAGTGCTATTATTACAGGAGTGAGCCACCATGCTTGGCATAATGTGTAACAGCTGAAATAGCAGAGTCTCTGTATAGTAATTGAATAAGCATCTTTTAGGCATCTGCTGTGTGTCTGGTACTATTCATGGCCCCAGACTCAGTGATAATTTAAATATCATGCTGTTTCTCATGGAATTCATAGACATGGAAAAATTAGTGATAGCTGGGTGTTTATTAAGGCCTTCAGTGGATGGAAACATGACAAAAACCTGGATGTGAGAAGACAGAGGGCATATGAAAACAAAAGCACTTCCTTTGATACAACAGGATAAAAAATTATTAATAAAGTAATTGGATATATAGTTGGTAAGTAGGCTGAAGTTAGATAATTCCAAATTTTAATGCCACTTATGTACCCCATCAGTGATCTTCAAATATCTTCATGCATATCTTCTAATGTGGCAACATGATTCTTCATAACACATACCATCCTGTATTTGGGATATCTTTGTGATGTATTACAACAATTACCTTTCCAGTAAAATCTGACTGTATCTTATAACAAAGTAGCACTGTGTTCCATCCAGTTGTCACTGCTATGTTTACTCCTTTTCCTTTTATAATTTCCTGAGTAAATACTAGATTAGTTATTTCACTATTTCCAGCTTTTCTATTTAGGAAGAAATTTTCTTTTCTACATAATATATACCTGTCTTTGCATCATTTATGGGGAATGAAATATTACTTAACAAAGACTCAGAGGATTTTACCAATTGTTTCATAATTCCCTTTCAGTAATGCAAGAGCTATAAATATACTAGTTATAGAAACATTTAGGTATAATATAAAAATAACCACAATAGCCTACTTATCATTAATCTAAATGAGAAACTCATAGCATTTTTTAATCCCACTAAAAATGTCACTGAATAACAGTCCCCAAAAAGTGAATAAACATTCATTCTATTTTCATTTCTAAAAGGTAAGAATTAGTTAAGAAACAATATAATTCATTAGAATTAAATATATTTTAATATATGTGATATCTAACAAGAAAAGATTGAGTCAGTTAGGATAATTTAAGTTTTTAAGGCAATTTTGGGAATTACCTGTCTATCTTAAGCAAATGAGCCTTTTATCTCAATTTATACAAAGTGACCTTAATTCTTCATGGTATTCTGTGTAAAGGCAGGAAAATCATATTTCTCTTCTTTTGCTAAAATAAAAATATATATAGTGAAAAGAAAGTAAAATCTAAACTGTATTTTATAATATCTCCATAACTTTTCCTTTAAATTATTTGGTTGAATCTTAATTTTCAAAGCAGAGCAAAGTTATTTCAAGGAGAGTAGATCTGTATATTGTTCACATATATTTCATAATGTGAATGTTATTTTCTTCCTTGATTATGTTTTTTACACATAACATCAAATGTTATTTTGCTTTGTAACTCTCTGTAATAGTCTAATTGAGAAAATGGGATAATTCCTACACTTTTCTCAGCAAGAAAATGGATTTTCAGATTACAAAAGTCAGGAACAGGTGCTGATAAACTAAATGTGGTCCTCTAACCTTTTTCCCCAACAAGAAATATAGTTTGCTATTTTAGTAGGCCCATGCTTTTGAAGATTATACAGTCAAAATTATCAGCATATATAACACATAATGATATCCCTAGCTTCTTATATTTTTAAAGAACATAGCTTTCTCGTAGTAGCTTAAAAATGCCCTTTGAAAAGTTTACACGTACCCAAAAGCTCTGTCCTTCCCAGAATTCTAATTTAAAACTCTTTTATAGTTATATTAACTCTACATACTGAATTGAACTCATGCTTTTATTTCAACTGATTAATATGAGTTTTTACTTTCTCAGTTTATTTGATAATCTTTAATAGAGACAATAGCTTGATAGATTGGGAACAAGATTCTTCCAAGGAAATAAAAAATCAATGACTGTATAGAAAACGGGAGAAGCAAGCAAATACAAATTTATATATGGACAGGGAATAAAATAGTGGATCATTACTTTCAAGAAATATTGTACACATTTGAAGCAAGATCCTGGCTTACTGAATAGCTAACATAGCTGATGGCTCTTTTATGGCTACAGGCTCTGTATCACCTAGATCTTGTTAGAAATGCAGACTTTCATGACCCACCTAGGATACCTTGAATCAAAACCTACAAGTTCTGCAGGTAATCAATAGACAACTCAGTTTGCAGTTAGTGGGCAACAGAGAAGTTCTGGACCTATTCGATGATTGATGATGATGATGATATGAGTAACTATCAGTTGAACACTTTCTATACGCTAGATTTTTGTTGTAAGTGCTGTCTGTTGATTGTCTCATTTAGCTCATATAATAATCTTTATGAGTTAGGTGCTACTATAATTTGTTTTATAAATGGTCTCATGATCTTGATGAGCATGTGACAATGCATATACAAGCATCAGAAGAATTCATACATGGAATATGTGCAAATCTCATGTACAGAAACCATATCAGCAACCTTGTAGGTAATATAGTCTGTTTTAGAAAGGGAGAAGCAGAAATATTTTTTGCTCCATTGGTTGACTGGTTAGTATTTGCAATAGTTTTCAAATTTAGATAATAGTCTGTTATTCTATCAAGCAAAAGAAAAACTTAAAAAGCAAACAAAAATACTAAAAATAGACTTATTTGAGAAACAAATGCTTAAAAAATAATAGAGTGAACTTTCATTTAGCTGTAAATATGCTATAATTAAACTAAAGAACTTTTAAAAAATTTAACACCTCCATTTTATTCTGTGAAATTAAATAATTCAAACTTAAACCTGCTGGAACTTTAAATTATCCTGATCCTTGAGAGTAATGTGGCTATTCAGCCTGAATAATATGGCATAGAGCTTCAACTTCTGTACCTATCTCAAATCAGATGGCACAAAAGATCTCACGACTGTTATTTCTTCAGTGGGGAATATTAAATACACCTTTTCCAAAACAAAAATATCACCTGGGCTAATCAGATTGTTGTGATTATTCATTAAACTTTATATGGATAGGTGTTTAAATTCTGGTAAGCTTCCCTAAAATTTGTCTATACAAACTTTCCCAAACTTCTATACTTTGGAACATCTACTTCCATTCTTTGGAATATGTGTTTTCCAGGTAGTTTTCCTCAAACTTTATGTTAAATAAACTATTTTTAAACTAATTTCTGACCCTTTTGATTATTTTAGATTGGTGTCATTGACCTTGAAGATTATCCTTAAGCCTCTTTAAAGGAACTCCTCTCACAAGTTGTAACCAGGGCCACAGGGGGCACAGGGGCTCAGCTCCCTCCCCTTGCACACCGGAGATGTAACTGAGGGATGGGAGCAGGACTGCCAGGGCGTCCCAAAGATGCTTGCAGTTCTCGCATCCGATGTCTTCCTCGTTGTGCACAGGTTCTTGACCTCTCTTGCCCCAAGAATCGGGAACGGGCTCTGGAGGCATGGTGAGTTTATCCTTTGAATAAATATTGTAGACCAAAAGAGTTTTGCAAAGAGCGATTTATTAGGCAGAGAGAGAGAGAAAGAGAAAGAAGGAAAGAGAACTCCCACACTGCCACTGGAGGGTATCCAAGGGAGGAATCCATATAGGTAAGGAGCAGGGGGCTTTTAACCTTGGAGTTATTCCTGCCCCATTCATGTTTTCGTCCAATGAGAGGAGTTCTTTCAAACTTCCCCTGAAGTGATTGATCTTCGACTCTGATACCGGATTGGCTGTGAGGTCCACAACAGAAGCCCTTCCTCCTAGAACTTTTCGCGGGCTTTTTGAACAAAGAAGCATAGCTGGAATTTCTACCTAGCCCACATGGCACAATCAAAGAACTTTACATTACCGGATGGGGCTGTGGATGGAGGCCTGGTGCTAGGAAATTCCCACCTTTGAAACCACACCCCTTGTGGACTTGGTTTTCCAAACACAGTACCTCAAAATGATTTTAACAGCAAACAAATATTAATTTAGCATATTATTTTATGTATTAATTATTATTATTATTATTATTATTGAGATGGACTCTCGCTCTGTTGCCCAGGCTAGAGTGCAGTGGCATGATCTTGGCTCACTGCAACCTCTACCTGCCAGGTTCAAGCAATCCTCCTGCCTCAGTCTCCTAAGTAGCTGGGATTACAGGAGCCCAACACCATGCCCAACTAATTTTTTTGTATTTTTATTAGAGATAGGGTTTCACCATGTTGGTCAGGCTGGTCTTGAACTCCTGACCTCGTTATTCACCCACCTCAGTCTCCCAAAGAGGTGGGATTACAGGTGTAAGTCATCGCCATGAGCAGTGAGCCCGACCACGAGTATATTATTTTGAAAAGGATGCAGTATTGAATTTTTTTTCCTGTTTCTATGGAGAAATTTGAAGAAATACTCTTGACTTAAAGGAGTATGAAAACATAAAACTGGAAACTTATTGATTATGACTACTGTATAATTAGGTCAGGTTACAATTAGGAGCTTCTATATGCAGATCTTTCTAAGTTGTCACTCTCATGGCAACACATTCTTCACATTCTCAGTTGTTTGAAGAGTCCCCTGGATCTTGCTACACAGCTGGTAATATCACTTGCCCCTCTCTTCCCGGAGCTCCCATTATTACATGGCTCAAATATTTCAGATGATTTTAAAGATTGAGGAAAAATAAAGCAAAATAATTTTCTTAGCTAATAAACATCAATCCTTGGTTAATGAAGAATCACATGACTTTAGAGTAAAAGGGAAGTGACCAAATTTTCAAGATACTAGCCAGGTGCAGTGACTCATGCATGTAACCCCAGTGCTTAGGAAAGCTGAGGCAGTAGGATGGCTTAAATCCAGGAATTTGAGACCAGCCTGGGCAAGAAAGCAAGACACCTTTGTCTCTACAATTTTTTCTTTTTCAAAATAGCCGGACATAGTGGCATGGGCCTGTACTCCCAGCTACTCTGGAGGCCGAGACAGGAGAACCCCTTGAGCCCAAAAGTTCTAGACTACAGTGGTTGCAACTCCAGTCTGGGTGACACAGCAAGATTTCTAAGTTGGCCGAGATCACACACCTAGTATATTGCATGGAAGATATACTTGACTGCATATTCTATACATTCAGACAAAGAAGATAAATAAGACTGTTGACAAAAAGAGTGAAACTCTGTAAAATATTTGAAGAGATGTAGTCTGAACTAAACATCAATGTCCATGGCCCATGACACAGCCCTCAGGAGATCCTGAGAACATGTGTCCATGGTGGTTAGAGCATAGCCTGATGTATATATTTTGGGGAGACATGAGACATCAATCAATCAATCAAATACATTTAAGATGTATACTGGTTTGGTTCAGAAAGGCGCAACAACTTGAACAGTTGAGAGGGGCTTCCATGCTATAGGCAAATTTAACAATTTTCTGGTTGACAATTGGTTGGCTTATATAAAAGACCTGGGATCAATAGAAAGGAATTGTTCAGGTTAAGATAAAAGATTATGGAGACCAAGGTTCTTTTGAATTCTCATAGTGGCTGCCCTTAGGGATGACAGATGACAAATATTTCCTATTCAGAGCTTTAAAAGGTGCTAGATGCTCAGTTAATCTCTTAAGGATTGGGAGGGCATGGGGAAAAAAAAAAAAAACAACAAGACCCAGCTATGTTAATATAAATTCTTTACAGATGTAAATTCCCATCTTCCCCCATCTCCTTCACAAAGGATGGCATTGCAGAGTCATTTCAACATATTGCAAAGAAACATGTTTTGGGGTAAATATTTGTATTTTCTTCTTTGTCATGTGATACTATGCCAAAGTCAGATTGGAACGTAAGTTATCATAAATAGGGTTAAATAAATTCCATCTGATGAGAATATATGGTTTGTAGGGCCTGACTCCCCCAACCCTTAGATAGGAATTTGGGCAAGATAAAAAAAATCAGAGTTTAGTCCTCATTTTTATCCTGAAGACTCTAACTACTTACTGTTCATGTTGTTATTCAGTGTGACAATGTGATCATTTCTCAATAGCTGAACCGGTGCCCTTCCTTTATTTCCAGGACACTAATTCATACTGAGATAAGTATAAAATAAGACAACGGGGGAGAGACTAGCCTGTCAGAAACAGGATCCCTTTTTTATGTGACCATTGATAATATGACATGAATTTTTCTAGTCTTATTTCATAATAAAATTGATACAATAAAAAACATCATCCACCGTTCTCTTGCTAATGAAGCCTTAATAATATTTTTGACATATTAAATAGAATTTGGGTATTTTAGTAGTGTAATAAAGCTTTGGAAGGAAAGTTGATACATTTTGGAGACCATAAGTAGAGAAAATCTATTTTCCTAAATAAAAATGAAGGAATAGTAAGTTGGTATAATATGGCTTCCAGAGAGTTTTGCTTTAAACTTCAAAATTTAAGTTTTATTAGGCAAATATACACTGATCCATTTATTGCCCTGATACTATATTATTTATATATAAAAAAATCATTATTTTTTGTAAAAGAAAATACATTTTAGTTGATTCCTGAGATTAATACAACTCATAAAGTAGTAGAATAACTCGTTAAAAAATATATTCCTGTATATCATCATCTCATTATCAAAAAGATACAAGGTAGTAAATATATGTACATTAATTCTGATTTATTAAAATATCATTATCATACCAGTTATTTTTAAACATTCATATTCAGAATTTAGTTTGCAGTTTACGCTTATTTTTGGCTTTTCAAGAAGATGTTTAAATCATTTAAGAGAAGTATATCTATGCTTTCCTTTACTCTTAGGATAAAATCAGACAGAGGTTAACTAAATTACAGTGGCCAAAAGGCAGTGGACTTGAGGCCACAGTTACTCCTTTGAAAGTCCTGGATCCCTCCTGCTTGTGTAAAGAATTCCAGTAACAATGTTAATCACAAACTGACTATTCCAAGAAGGGCTTTAGCCTTTAGCCAGTCATCTCTTAACTTGTTTCTGTTAACGAATGGTATTTCTATTCAAACAGGCTGAGACTGCCTTTTTATACCTCTTCATTTTGTCCTTAAAATTCTGCTGTAACCACCCCAACTTGAAGCACCTGCCATACTTGGTTTGGAAGTATGTTTTCAGGGTACAATCCATACATTTGGCCCAAGTATACGCTTTACCTAAAGGCATGTGCCTTAATTCTTTCTTTCAGGTGGGCATTACTAATATGTATTATCTACTAGCTAGAATTGGGAAAGAGAAAGAGAGAAAGAGAGAGGAGATAAAAGTAGTGTTTTCCTGGTTTGTTCTTTCCATGAGGATGTAAATACAATGCCTTCTCTCATGACAGCTCTCACATACATGTGTAACTGGGGAAACGAGCAAAGGCATCCCTAAGAAGCTTCCAGTTCTCCAATCTGAGGGTCTCCCCCATCTGATGTTTTCCCCTATGTGCACAGGTTCTTGACCTCTCTTGCCCCAAGAATGGGGGAAGGAGCCCTGGAGGTGCAGTGAGGTTACCATTCGAATAAAACATTGAGGACCCAAAGAGTTTAGCAGAGAGCCATTTATTAGGCAGAAAGAGAGAGAAGAAGGGAAGGCGAGAGAGAGCTCCCACACTGCCATGGGAGGGGATCCAAGGGAGGGATCCTCACAGGTAAGGGGATTGTAACCCTGGAGTTATTCCCGCCCCATTTGTGTGCTTGTCCAGTGAGAGTTCTTTTAAACTTCTCTGGAGTGATCGATCTTGGACTCTGATACTGGATTGGCTGCTAGGTAACAGAGGCCCTGCCTCCCAGAGCTGTTTGTGGGCTTTTTGAACAAAGAGGCTCACCTGGAATTTCTACCTAGCCCGTGGGGGAAGTTTACATTCCTGGATGGGGACGTGGATGGAGGCATGGTGCTGGAAAGTTCCTGCCTTTGAAAGCATGCCCCCTATGGACACGGTTTTCCTTAACACAGTCCCTCACATGGACACACACACATACACTTTCTATATTTCTAATTGACTTTAAGTGGCAGTTACAGGGTTTTGTTTATTTACTTATTTTAGTTTTCACTTTAGTATGACTTAGGAGCCTGGCGTCTTTTCAATAATTTTCCTTCTTAGAAGCTTGGTTGTCATAGCCTTCGTGTTCACAATGCATTCAAACTTTTCAGCTTTTCTCTACTCATTCAGGTTTTTGTGTTTTCATTTGTAAGTAAATGGAAGGCCTGAAGAAACTCCCTGCTGTGCAGGAACAACGTTAGAAAGTGACTTTCTAATGACTGAGAGACTGTCCTTTAGGAAATTTTATTCCTCTCACTAACCCCCACCACGGATCGTTTTAGCATTCTTCATATTTTAGAGATCTCTGTTCCTAGAACTCATTTAAAACAGTGGAAAGAAGGGTGAGCTGAAAGCCAAGTAAATCAGGTTCCCACCCTGGCTCCTGTGCTGACTATTCACTTACCCTTTGATCTGAACTTTTCTGTGTTAGAAAAACAAAATTGTCTTCTCTGCTTTCCACTCTCTCCCTCTCACGTTCTTGTCCTCTTTGCCACCGCGCCCAGCCTGTCCTTCTTCCTTTTCACACCTCAAAGAGGTGTGAAGAATAAATTCCATACTAAACCCAAAACTTTATATAAATGTCAGAGGTGTTTGAACCAGAGCAACTCCATCTTAAATACAGCTGAGTAAAATAAAGCTGAGACCTACTGGGCTGCATTCCCAGAAGTTAAGGCATCTCTTAGTCACAGGATGACACAGGAGGTCGGCACAAGACACGGATCATAAAGACCTTGCTGATACAACAGGTTGCAGTAAAGAAGCTGGCCAAAACCCACCAAAACAAAGATGGTGACGAGAGTGAGCGCTGGTTGTCCTCACTGCTGCACTCTCGCCAGCACCATGACAGTTTACAAATGCTATAGCAATGTCAGGAAGTCACTCTAATGGTATAAAAAGGGAGGCATAAATAATCCACTTACTGTTTAGCATATCAAGGAATAATCATAAATATAGGCAACTGAAATAACCATAAATATAGGCAACTGCCTATGGAGTAGCCATTCTTTTATTTTTTTTTTTTACTTTCTTAATAAACTTGCTTTCACTTTATGGACTTGCCCTGAATTCATTCTTGCGTAAATTCAAGAACCCTCTCTTGGGGTCTGGATCCGTACTCATTTCCAGTAATATATAACAGTGAGATGTTTTTAAGCAAAAGAGTTATGAATCAGTGTACTGCAGAGAACTGATTCTTCCACTCAATGTACAATAGTAAATATATGTGAAGGGGTGTGATGAGAGAATAATGCTTTTTACTCAGGGTCTACTATGCACTAGTTGTTGTGCCAGGTGCCCTACAAACACAATTTTCTTTATTCTCCACTACTGTACTATGACATGTGTATACAGTCTCAATTATATAAATAAAAAATAGGCCTGGAAATTTTAATTTTTTACTAATTTTATAAATTTATGAAAAAAACAGATGAAACACAAGTGCTAGTGTCAATATGGGGGGAGTGAGGGCTGCGAAGTAACTAGATAATGGGCACAAGATTTCTTTTTCAAGTGATGCGAATGTTTGGGAACTAGACAGATGTGGTGGTGGTGGTGGTGGTGGTAGATTAGGTATTTGGGAAGTCAGGAGCAGGGCAGGACAGGGATGTCAGATGACCATCAGGTGATAGTCATGCAATTATTAAACTGTCTCTCTAATACAATAATAATTGGTTGCAGCCAGCACCAGGAAAATGTAGTCTCCCAGTGGATAGAAAACACCCGAAGCTGGTGATTAGCACCTTCCCAGTAAGATCTCATGAGTTGGGCAAGTGGGCCCAAACATGCTCAAGAGACAGAATGTGCAGAGGTCGACTGGTATATGATCTTCTTCTAGGAACACTCGACTGGTAAGGAAAAGATGCCTCAAAAGAGCATGTGCACAGTTTTAGTAACCACACGGTGGTTACCCTTCCCAAGTGCTGGCAGGCCACTGCGCAGGTGGAGAGCCCACCCCAAGGGAAGAATCAGAGGAAAGGAGACGTAACCATGGAACCCTGCCAAAGTCTGAAACTCCAAGTCAAGCGCTGAACAGCACACTTAGTCGCCCATTTGGCCCTCTTCAAGTGTACTTTACTTCCTTTTATTCCTGCTCTAAAACTTTTTATTAACTTTCACTCCTGCTTTAAAATTTGCCTCAGTCTCTACCCTTGCCTTATGACCCTCAGTCAAATTCTTTCCTCTGAGGAGACAAGAATAGAGTTGCCACAGACCTGTACATATTCACTGCTGCTAACAGTGGTACAACATTGTGAATGTACTAAAGACCTCTTAAATGTTCGCTTTAAAATAACTATTTTATGTTATGCAAATTTTACCTCAATAAAAAATTAAATTGATGTGTAAAAAATTATATTAAGATGATATTGTCTGGTTGTATTTTATACTGAGATTAACATACTAGACGAATGCCTCCCATGTCATCACACTTTATGAAATTCTTGAAGTAGGATTATAGGTAATAAAAGCAAGGAGTAAAATTATATTTTTATCTGAGGTCCTGGCCTCAAATTTCAATATGGAACTCCAGCAGCTTGGTAGATAGTATAGAAGACTCACATTATTCTGAACGCATGTTTTAAATGCTAAACCCAGAGCAAGTGGAAAAGCCTATCAACCTTAAATAATGATATTTCAACAATATGATTAAGTATAGAGTTTACTTGAGCACAAATTATGAAGATGGTCACCTGGGAAACTACAGTCTCCAAACAAGTGGATCAGCATTTGCAAAGTGGAGAAATTAAGGTTTTACTTATGTAGACAAAGATGAAAAGTTCCAGCAGGATTATATTTTGTATGCTAGGCAGGTGCATATGCCACAGCAATTTAGTTGGTTTCAGATTGCTACATTTCAAGAATTACTTTACTACTCTAGGAGGAGTGGTAATTTGAGAAACTCTTACCTCTGATGCCCTTTGATTTTAATTATTAACAGGAAAAAAAAAAGTTACAGCTGCATGCCACATAACATAAATTGTATAGCCACATTCCTTCAAGGCTCAGGATAATTTAAAGTTTCAACAGTGTTAAGGTTAAATTATTCTAAGTTTGAATTATTTAATTTTACATTTCTCTTATTTCATCAAGATCTTTCAAAGAAATCATTGTAGATCAATTCAAATGGTTTGGCTCCTTTAATGTACAGAAATATAGTCTCATGTCACTAGGAAGCCTCATTCCTAAAATGTAACATCCCACAACGGAGAATTTGTCAGGCTACAAGGCTGATGGGGTACAGACAAAATTTAAAGCAACATGAGGGGAGTGACTTTGGGATCTGAGTTAAGATACATAACTGTATTTCAATTAATGCAGTTTTTAAAGTGATCATTATTTTAATTTTTTTCAATTCCGACTTGGCTCCACTGAAAACAAATGCTGCAACAACAGTGAAAACAAAAACAGGACTAAACATAAATGGTTATAATTTTTAGAATAAGTGACATCAAGCTCCTGAATATTCAAAACAGCTCCTTAGCCAATTATTTACAGAGGGTGTCGGATCTGAAAGGAGTTTACAGGTTTCATATTAGTCATTAATCTATAATGCTATCTGATTAATTTGGGATATAGATACAACACTTAAGTGTTTATAATAGTGCAGATTCTTCCTTGGGTTGCAGCAAGTATGTCTAAAATCCCACAGCCTTTCTCACAAAAGTAACTTCATTCTTTTATAACAAGATATTCATGCACTATCATTTACATTTTTTATATATATAAGGGCCTTTAGATGCCAAATGACATTCTCAATGCCCAATTGTAGCAAAAAAGATGGAAAGTAAATTATCCTACCAATGATACGCACAATGAACCTAATAAGATTGTAATGAGGAAGAATTGTGGGCTTTGAAAGGATGTGAATTATTCAACTTTGCTCCCAGACAGGACCTAAAACCCACCATCTGAACCATGTTGAGGGTAACTGTGGTCACAGATTGATGCCACACAACCAAGACAGTTCATTTGGAGCTGACCATTTAATACTAGTTTGCTGTGCCTATTCAGTGACTTGTCAATCAACACTTGTGTGTTAGTGGATGCACCGTTCTTTGAATATCTATCTCATTAGTGCTATTGGGCTATGCATCTTTGGTGCAATATTTCTGTTCCCAACATGAAGAGGCAAGATGACAAAACTGACCCAAAATGGAATAAGCTAGATAAAATCATCTCAGATTTGTGTTAATATTATCCCCAAATTGAGTTGTCATCTCCTTGGAGTCCATGTGAAAAGAGTCTTTTACTAAATTATAGTTTTTAGTTAGCTGTCTTACAAGGCAACTGGAATAACACAACATATTTCCCACAGGTTGGAATAATTTTTGTTTAAGAGAAGGTTACTTACTGCTAAGGTTATTACTGTTCTGACTCAAAAACATGGAGATGAAAATAGACTTGTAGATACTATAGTAAGCAATCGGGCCCTGTGGCTAAAGGAGTGCCACCTTGCAGCAGAGCAACAACCACTACTGCCTGGTAAGTAAAAGCAACTCCCCAGTGACAAAACATACAAACCAATACTAGAGCATATGGGTATCCTCGTGATGGCAATAGCTGGATAAAATCTAATTGTCATACCTTGAAAGGGTCTTCTGGTGAAAGAAAATAACCTTGAGGACTATGTAAGGTTTCCAGGGCTTATGTTTGAGGCAGGTGTGGTAGCAATCATTTCCCTTATTAGCAAGAAAAGGAGAAGGTTTCTAATAGCACTACTTTTCCAGGCAATCATCTTACTGGGGCTTCACTGAGTTAAAACACATACTGAGAACAATGACTAATTTGGTTGGAAAGTATGAGTAGAGCATTTGTTCCATATTATAGCCCAATCTCAGAAGATTAAGTACCTGGTTCTGTTTCTCCGTTCTCTTGTTCTGTTTCTGGAGCTGTAGATGGAGCTAATTTTATATCAAAATTGAGTGCTTCCTTAAAAGCTGAGACGGGTTAATTTTCTTCTTCAAATACATTTACAGCAGCCCTTTTATTATACTCTCTTTGAATTTATTTCTCTTGCTTTCTGGAGTGTCTGACTTTGGCCTGGATACTTAATAATAGCTAATGAGTGTGGCCATAATATGACTTCCAGTAATTCTAAAACAAAGTGAATAATGGACCAACTAGAAAGGGTTAAAAATTATCTTTGTTTCAACAGCATTCCGAAGTCATAAGCAACTGTGAAAACATATCTGCTGTCTGTGTAAATGTAAACCGTTATTCCTTTTGCCAGTTGATAGATTCTAATTCATGCTATTAACTCTGCTTATTAGAGGCAAGGTCTCTCCTGGAAGATAGGCACTTTCTATTTATTCCACCATAAATTCCACCATAACTTCCACCATAAATTCCAGATTTATTCTTTAAGTAAGATCCATCTGTAAACTAAATAGCATCAGCATTAGTAACAGGAATTTCTTTCATCCATCTTTCTAGGAGAATGAAACTGATTGGTTAAGATCATACAATCATGTGGCATTTCATCTGAAGGCAGGGACAGAAGACTGGTAGCATTTAGATGACTACATCTGGAGATTATAACATGGGGAGCAGACAGAAGAAGAAATTTGTGAGAAGCTATTATACTAATTGAATAATTTTGAATGTGGTGAGAGTTTAGAAGTACTTCCATAGAATGTGCAATGAAGACAGTGAGGGGAGATCAACACCACTATTTCTTCAGTTGCTTTTACTTACCAGGCAGTAGTGGTTGTTGCTCTCCTGCAAGGTGGCACTCCTTAGCCACAGGGCCCGATTGCTTACTATAGTATCTACAAGTCTATTTTCATCTCCATGTTTTTGAGTCAGAACATCAATGACATCTCCCTGATTTTTATGAGCAAACAATAAAAGTAAACTATTGTCATTTGGCTGGATTAATGCTGGGGCATGTATAGGTCTTTTTCATTTCTTCCTGTGTCAACTGATTTTCCGTTGTCCATTCCAGAGCGTTTGGATTACCTTGTTTGAAAAGAGTATATTAAGTTACAAGTTTTAAGGAGAAATTTGGAATCATATTTCTGCACTATCCTGCTAACTCTAAAAATTCTCAGGTGTTTCTTAGTTTTGGGGGTGGAGAAGGCCAATATTCATTTTAATCCATTTGGATTGATTAAAAGGCCTTTCTTTGATAGTAGGTGACTTAAATATCTTGTTTGTTTTAGACAGAATTGAACTTTTTCTTTTGATACTTTGTGTCTGTTTGAAGCTAATTGTTGTAACAAATAAATTTCATCCTCTCTGGAGGCTTGTTTATCCTCTCCTCAGAGAAGTAAATCATCTACATACTGCATCAAGGTGGATTCCTAGGAAATTGACACCCAAAAGGTCTGCTTTTTAATATTTGTAAAAAATAAATTGGGTACTCTCCAAATATCCTGGAGGCATGAGTGTCCCTGTGTATTGTCTATCTTTGCAGGTGAGAATAAATTGACTGTCTGTATCCACAAGAATGGTAAAGAATGCAATACATAGGTCTATTCCAGTAAAGAACTCACCTTCTGTTAGAATAGCAGTCAACAACATATGTTTGGTACTAGGAGATGTTCAGGAATGGCTATCTTATTAATTTCACTCAGATCCTATATAAATCACCATCTATATTTGGTGTTCTCATGGGGAAGATTGGAGTAATACATGGGCTTGTACCAGTAATAATCAACCTTCTTTTTTAATAAATCAAAATTATAGGTCATCTCTTCCAAGACCTCTGATCTTAAAATATATTTAAGGGTCAGAAGTTCTGATATCTCTTTGAATTGTAATATGGTCTGTGATAAGAATTTACTATTTTTAATGTGGATTTATTTGTTTATCAGACATTAAACTTCTAGAAGGAAAACAAAGCTTCTTGTTCATCTTTTGATTCACCACAGCACCTAGCACAGTGGCTTCCTAAACTGGAAATTTAAAAACTACCTTTTAGAATAGATGATTGAAAAATATATACATTGACTATTTAATATTAGAGAATTTGATTATATTGATTGCTTAATTATGTCAGCTTATAAATTAATTATTTCTAAAACTAGTATTCTGGACTTCCATATTATGAAAAATTGTATGTATTCATCATTAATACATTTTTTTAAATTTTTGAAGCAATCTATTTAGAAAAATATTGCTCAGTGGCATATAAACTATTGGTATTTGATAAAGTTTATTTTATAAGACAGTTTTTAAAAATATTTTCTTACTAATATAATGAGAAATTAAAGGTCTCCATAAATATAAGTCATAGCACTATTGTCCTCATTAAAAATAAAAATATTCAATTATGCAGAAAAGTACTGATAAAATCCCATACCAATTAAGATACAGATTTTACACTTTCAACAATATTCACAACAAGGAAACTCAAGCTTATTTAAGTTCTAATTACTTCATAGAAAGATTTTGGAATTTTTTTTCAAAAAAAGCATAGATTGTTTTAGTCTTAATTATAGGCTTCAACACACACACAAATGTATATCTGAAATTAAGGTAGTTTTTTTTATCATAATATTCTTGTACTGTCACTCTGTGAAGCCTAGGAAAGGGCTCAGCTTGATTGAAGGCAAAGAAGAGTCAAGCAATTAGATAAATTATCTAAAAGTAGAAGGGACTTGGATTTGATATTCACAAATGTACTCAAAAAAGAGATTTAACCCAAAACAACAACAACAAAAAGGATAGGAAGTAGATACATACATATCCTTTTCCGAATTCAAATAAAATCAAAATTCAAATGAAGACCAAAAAGAGTAATCTATGGGACATAGACTAATTTCTAAACGTGAAAAGCAATCAGGGAAAGGCCATGAGGAAACCATCAGAGATTCAGCTGTGTGATCATCCCAGGGAACTTGCAGAATATAGTCTCTGAGAAATAAATTTCGAAGTTAAAATGATGAAAAGTAAAAATAAAATATTGATGGTAAATTGGTATTTCTCAAAATAGAACTGCCTTAATCGCAATGAATAAAGCACAATACTGATACAAACTTATGTGCCACAGCTGATTCATTAGGTGGTAATTATGTTTATGACATCCGTGTTAGAGGGATATGAGGAAAGATAGGCTTGCCTCTCACCAAAATCCAAAAGATATTAAAGATATTAACTAGTGGGTCACATGCCAATTAATTTATTAATCTAATTACTAATTTTTATATCTGTTCTTATATATTAAAACTAAAGCTTCATGCTGACTATGGTAGTCTAGATTCTTCTGAAGTAAACAGTCCCCTTATTAAGAATAACTAGGATCTTTAGACAATGTTTCACTCTCTTTACCACACACACACACACCCAAAGCCAGTAATGTTTAAGAAAGTTAAAATGGCAGGGAAGAATTGAAGGATCAAGGTGTAAGAAAAAAGAAAACTTCATAGATGAGAGCTTGAAATTTAGTGATGCATTTCCTATAAAGTAGTGGTCTTCAAAATAGGAACTCCAAATAAGCAGCATCAGCATCGTGTGCAGATGATGTAATAAAAATTATTAATTATGATGTAATATAAATCATGATGTAATAATTTATATTACATAATACATAATAATTTATCTTACTTGCACATCATAATTTATATTACTTGGATGTAAATTATTTGGCTGTACTTTAGATCTAATAAATCAGAAACTCTGAGGGTAGAGATCAGCAATCTTACTTTAACGAATATTCCAGGTGACTCTGATCTACACAAAAGTTGGAGAATCAGTATCCAGGACAAATTTAATGATTACAAATTTGGCATTATAGAATACTTTTGATATGATAATCATGATGGGGGGATAAAAATTAGTTTTTTTTTTTATCTCCCCATGATGACGATGAATCACTATCCTGAATCACTACCAGGATCAATTTAATGATTACAAAGTTGGCACCATAGAATGCTTTTGATAGGATCATCATGATGAGGGGATAAAAATTAGGTTTTCTCTAACAACAACAACAACGACAACAAAATAATATATCCAGAGGCAACATACAGGAATTTCTTCATGATGTCAAGGATAGAGACATATTTCTTAAACTAGAAACAAGGTGAACTAACAATGGATAATGATAAATTGGACTACATTAAAATGCGCATCTTATGTTCATCAAAAGATACTACTAAGGGGAACAAAAGTGAATCATGAGTGGGGGAAGATAATTTTAATCACACCTATTAATAAGTGGCTCTCATTTGGAATATATTTTTAAGCATTCCTGTACATCTATGTAAAATAGACAATGTAAAATTTTTAAAAAATGAACTTGAAAAGACTTGAACAGTTACTTCCTAAAGATAATTATAGTTTGGCCATATTGGAAAAGGGAAAAGTACTAGGTGAGCATTTGAGAGGCTCCTGTGAAACCATGAACACTAACTAGAAGTGACATCTAGCCTAAAAGTTGACATCTAGGCAGCAGTGAGATAAAATAGGGGAATGGGGGTAGGTCTGAGAAATATTTGCATAGGAGAGAATTGCTATCACAAGTCCTGAAGGCAAAATAAAGAATCTAGTGTATTGAGAAACTGAGAAAAGTTCAGAATTTCTGGAGTTTAATATAAGCAATGGATGGTGAAGCCAAGAGATGGCAATGGAGAGAAAATGGTGGCACTGTTGCTTGCAGATGTAGGATAGTATCTGGTAAACAGAAGAGAGTAAGATACCAGGTAGGCCGACAAAGTAAAGGGCTCTGGCCTTGATTCATGATAGATGGAAGAGCTGCCTTCTATGGAAGTGGCAATTGGGAAGGAAAGATGCAGTGTACATCTGAAAACAATGTGTGTGTATACATACATACATACACACGTAGGCCTTGATGAGTGTTTGACTGTGAGGGGTGATGAAGAAGGCGGACTCAAATTTAAATCCGCGTTTCTGACTTGCACGTTAGGAAGATGATGAGTCATTCACCAAGATAGTCAGTCAAGAGGAAAAAAGGTAGTTTTATTTACTTCTCTATTTTTAATAGTTGTTGTTTCATAGAGGCTGAAATTGGTGGATTTTCTTTTTGAATATATTATCTGTATTAGTTTTCTATTGCTGCTGTAACAAATTATAAGAGACTTAGTGCCTTATAAATACAACGATTGTGTTATCTTACACTACTATAGATCAGAAGTCCAACACACATTTCAAGGGGCTAAAATCAAGGTGTCTGCAGGACTGAATTTCTTCCTAAAGGTTCTAGAGGAGTTACTGTTTCTTTTCCTTTCCAGCCGCTGGAGGCTGCCTACATCCTTTCGCCTGTGACCACATTCCTCCATGCCAAACCAGTAATGTAACCTTTCCCGATTCTAATTTCACTACCCTGTTTCTGAACCACAGCTGGGAAATGTTCTTTGCTGTGAAAGACTCATTTGATTATATAGGGCCCACCTGGATAATCTAGGCTATCATCCCTATCTCAAGATGATAACCTTAATCATCTGCAAAGTCTCTTTTGCATTGCTAGGTAACACATTTATAGGTTCTGGGGATCAGGGCTTGCACATTTTAGGGGGCTATTACTCTGCCTGCCACAGTGTTTTCGATGTGCTGCTAGAAAATAAAGATAACTTATTTGTATGGAACTCACGTGCAGGATTAAGATTCAAGCTGAAAATATTTATTCCACAATATACTGTATATGGATTCTAATTCTAGAAATGAGAGTAAATGCTATAAATGAGAAAGAGAGTATAAAATTAAAAGAAAACAATGATACATATGAGAGGTAATGCATATGTTAAATTGCTTGATTTAGTCATTCTGCGATGTATAAACGTATTGAAGCATCATGTTGCATGCCATGGATATATACAATTTTACATTGTCAATTAAGTAAATAAATAAAAACCAGGGCAACACTCTGAGGTACTACAGTGCTCACATAAAAATTTATGGAGCTCAACATCAGAGGCAAATAAAAGCTGGAAAGAACATAGTAGTTAAAGATCCCACGTTCTTCTACAAAGTCAAGATAAGAAACAAGATATATCCATGGGAATATTTGCTTCCCTTGGTAAATAGACATTTTATAATGTAAAATGTTCAAATTCATCTTGTCACCAACTAAAGAGAGAGGATTTGATGGGGGAACTTTTCAAGCTGTCTGAAGCTTTTTGGCCATAAAAGGGTGGAGAGAGGAAGATTGAAATCTGGGGAAATTAAGATTGAGGAGGGATTGTATTTGTTAAATTCTAATAATAAACATAACGAACCCCTAATTAGGGAGACATTGAAAGTATTAGAGAGGAGGGATAAGTGAGGAGATTGTTCGATTCACAGTTAAATAGGATAAGTAAAAACAAACAAAAAACCTGTTTGTGCCTGGCCCAATAAAAAAAGGACTCAGTTTTTTCTTTCTTTTTTTTTTTCTCCATTGTGAAAGAAAGAAAAACACGAGAAGATGAGACCAATGCAGGTCTGAGTGTATACCCACCTCTTTCATTATGTGAGGAGATAGAAATAAGGAGGTTAGCAGAGACTGCGGAAGGTGGTGGGTCAGCAATTTGGAAGAGTGAGGCAGAGGTGAGTTAGTTGCCATAAAGCTCTGGAGAGTGAGCAAGGCTAGGAAAGTAGTAGCTTCCCGAGAAGTACTTGGGGCCCAGTGAAGATCACACACGCCATCATCGGCCAACAGAAATATAATGTAATTTATATTTCAAAGTAACCACATTAAAAAAAAAAAGCAACAGTTGAAAGTAATTTTAATTTAACTCTAAATGAAAAATATTTTCATTTCAAAATGCAATCAGTATAAAAAAAAACTATTAATAAGATATTTTGCATGTTTTTGTATTATCTTCAAATACCAGCATGCATTTTCATCCTTACAGCAAAATTTAATCCAGACATTAAGTTTTATCGGAAGTTTCGATCTATATTCAGGTTTCATAAAATATACAGAGAAAAAACTATATTCAGATTTTAAAAACATACTTTTAAAAAATAACAAAATCATTTAGAGTCTAACTTTAACTTAGTTAATTTTAAATAAAATTAAAAATTCAGTAGCTAAGTTCCACTAGATACATTTGAAATGCTATATAGTAACTAAAGTGTACTGTAATAGCACAATTATAGACTTAAGTAGTTGGTCGTATCAACCTGCTTTTATTTATTTTCCAGGAGGGTTCAGCTCATGTAAAATGCCTATCATTCTGCTTGGAATGTGGTAAACCAAACATTTTGGATGAAGTCTTCTCTTTCCATTTCTTTCCCCTTTTTTTTAAGAAATGACTTTAAACAATATAAAATTGTGTTGTCTGTCATCTCTAGGTTTTTAATAACAGCAACAACAATAACAATAGTAGTTAAAAGCTGCAATGCATTTATCATGAGCCATGATCAATTTAAGCACACTATAGATATAAACATTTAATTTTCCCATCAGTACTATGTGGTATATATTATTTTTATCACATTTACAGACTAGAAAGTTAAAAAGTAAATATTCATAAATTTACAAAGCATATGCATGTCTGACTAAAATTCACACCCAGGTAACATGATTCTGGAGTCTGTGCTCTTAATCATATTGGTATATGGCCCAACCAGTCTTAAATTATTACTTTTTCTTCTGCCAGTCTAGTAACATTCACCATGACTTTATAGTCAGTTGGACTATTTGGCAAATTTCCCTTAGCTGTAGCCTGCACAAGTAGGTCGAGGAAAAATTCTGGGGTCATCACATTTTCTTTAATATATAAAGGTTCTGTGGATCAGGCTACTGGCAATCATAACCTGTAGTGGTTGAATATCCCCTTCATGCTTCTAATCATTTGTTGGAGCAAGTGGCACTGAAGTCTCACTATATTCTAGGGTTTGTCTAACCTTAGAATAAAGGATATTGTAATAGAGCAAGTGATGCTAAAAGATTATAAGTGTAGAGGGATTGGTAAACACCTGATTCTGAACAGACAGAGCCCATCTCAGCAGAATCTGTTTCTAGACAATTCACATCAGTATGTACTATTCACTAGAGAGTCTGGTGATTTTCTGAACACTGACTTTGGTGGTTTAGGCTCACCAAGTAACTGCAACAGTCTTTTTTTTTTCTATGATAAGAGTGGAATTTTTATTCCCAAGACTTGATATGTGCAACAGTCACTTAATTTTCAGGTTAAGACAGATGACTATTAATGTGAATAACAGGGTGAACTCCAGGAAGATTTACTGAAAATATTGGAACTCCAAGAACAGAACGTAGAAAATACTGAGGTCCAGGAAGGTTCTCCAAGGGCCAGTGTCATAATCAAGAAATATTTAATTCTGCTTAAAAGTTCCTAGTCATTTTGGATCTTTCTAAGATAGAAAATAACATAATTCTTTCATCAATTATTAAATCAAATAAGCGTTCTATGGGTGTCAGTGTCTAAAACAATACCTGGATATTGTGAGGCAGTGAAAGACAATTTATATGAAGGGAACTAAGCATATAAGTATCTGATATTACCTTGTAACAAACTACCCAAAAAGGTCATGGCTTAAAATAATGTTCATTTATTATTACTCACTTATCTACAAGACAGTTACAGAAGGCTGACCTAGGTAACATTTGACTTTGCTTTATCCTCTTGGGAGCAGCAGGTTATCCCAAGTACATTATTCTAAGCTGGACATGGTGGCTCACACTTACAATCTCAGCAACCTTGGAGGTTAAGGGAGAGTGTCACTTGAGGCCAGGAGTTCAAGACCAGCCTGAGTAACAAAAAGAGATCCTAGTTCTAAAAAAAAAAAAAAAAAAAAAAAAGGTTGTTTCAGTAAGCAAGAAGGAACACTTAAAACAAAAAATTAGAAAAAAGTTAAACTTAACCAGGGAAGCTGAGGTGGATCACCTGAGCTCAGGAGTTCTAGACTGCAGTGAGCCATGATCATAGCACTGTAGCCCAGCCTGGGCAACAGAGTGAGACCTCAACTTAAAAAAAAAAAAATAGCGTACCTCCTCCCCTCCACCAACTGACACACAAAAACCCAAATATATTATTCTAATAGCAAAAGTGCCAAATGCGAAAGACAAGGGAAATGACTAGAAAAGTACTTCTTACATCCAAGGCTCAGAAGAACTCTCATTTGATGAAAGCAATTCATGTGTCCCAGATCATGGTTGAGATAAAGGGACATAAATTCTGTCCAAGATGAGTCTATGGCATGTGTGTAGATGAATGAAGAGGTAAAGAATTAGAGTCAACAGTTCCATATACCGTAGTTGGAAACTTGCAAAATCTAAAGAAAACTTAAACCAGGCTCTAGGAAGAAGAGCAACAGGAAGGATGTCAATCGGGAACTGATGAAGAGAATCTCATTTAGACACCATTCTGCCTACAAACTGGCTGGCCTCCTACTGACTTCTGTGAATATGTTATTCTAACAAGATAGAAACCCACATGTTGAGTTTTAAGAATGGAGGGTGGATGTATTATTAGCCTGGTAGTTAATAATTGTAACTGGATCATAGTGTGAGAAGAATTAGTTCCCCAAAGGAAAAGAGATCCTACTTTGCCAAACATATTTGAAAGGTATGCTTGACTGATAAGAATAACTGTTGTCAACTACAATTGCTTTGGATGTTTCAACATCTAGCTGTATATTATTCTTGTCAAAACGATCACATCTCTGTGGGATGTCAAGCTCATCACTGATGATGAGAGAACCATAGTCTAAACAGATTGTGGATTCCTGAAGGACCAAGGGAAAAGACAAACAAAGACCAAAGGATCATTTTACGAGAGAAGATTTTAGATATTGGAATAAATAGAGGCCACTGAGAATTTTTAAGTATAATTGAGTCTTTGTTGCTTTGGATTTTAGAAGCAATTGTGTCAACCTCTTTTCTGCCTACAGACGGATATACCAAGTCATTTGGGGAACATTTTCTTTATCCATGGAAAAAAAATTAAATGACTAAAAATTCTTTAGTTATATAAATGTAGAAATAGAAGCAATTCCTGCCCTGAGGAATTAGTATAAAAAAATCTTTTTACATTTCTTATAATTTAACAATTTTTTTTCTTTCCCTTAGTCTGCAGAATTCTGAAGACAGAGGTGTTGAGCCTGTCTGGTTTAAGAATAGTAACCTATCCATATTGTAGCTATGTGATAAATTTTTTTATAAAATTAACTTACAAAAACTAAATTAAGGATTAGTGAGGCAGGCTTAAGAAACGTTTACAGAGTATCAGTGCTTATTTTAACATATCATATCTTTCTCAAATTTTAAGACCAATAATGTCAACTCCAAACAGAGACTAAAATCTAGAGCTCATGTTTCTTCATGATCTCTGTGTCAATGTCTATTGAAGGATAGAAGATAGAGCATAAATTCAAGCTTAAGCAGATAATTCCTTTCTCTCCTAAGATTGTAACTAAAAGATCTGCTCTCCCCACCCCCTTAATTTTTTATTTAAAAAATAATCATGAGTACTTACCAGACATTAAAACTTTATCAGACACTAAGAATACATCTATCAGGTGTGTGTTGTGGGGCAAGGAACAGGGTGTGCAAATAAGTTTTCAATCCTTTGAAAGGAATTTGATTTTGGACGTTGTAAGCCTGTTATACTTAGGAAACATCCAAATCGAAATATCCAAATCAAAACATCAGTGTATAGAGGTATTTGATATGCATGAAAGCTTTCATAAGAGGACTGCACAAATCCCATGCAATGGAAAGAAAGGGACCAAGACTGCAGAAGCACTTCCCTCAGCGTGAGTAAACTTTAGACAAAGCTTCTCTCTGCATCTGAAGAAGACCTTTGATCATTTACATGAAAATACTTGTAAGTGTACATTATTTCTCTGTTATTTCGAGATATAAATCTCAAAAACTACTGGCCAGTTTTACAAGCCAGAATTGTCTTTTCTCAAGGACCTGAGAGCCATCCCTTCGAGATGTAGTCATCAAGGAAGGTAGCCCAGTTTTTGTAGGCAAATAGGAGCCTGACTTAGGTGTTCGCCTTTCTCCAAACTGTAAAACTACTTGTCATGAAGACAGGAGAAAGTTTACTTTTCCCTTGCGTAAGGCCAATTAGCAAACGCAGTGGCCTCAAGAGCCCGCCTCCACTTCAGCTCTTAAAACTTTAGCCCTTTGTTTCAGAGGAGTTAATATCAGACTGAGTTCTTGCCTCTCTCCCCTATTACAATGTTGTTGATTAATTTTTTTTGCCTGATTAAATTTCTCTAGAGCACTTTTTGCTTTTAAAAGAGATTTTATCTCTCTATAAACAAGGTGGTTTCTTCAGGATAGATAAATGAGATCACGGTGGAAGACCACTAATCTTTTCCGAAGCAATTAAAGAAGTAAGCACTGACCTAATCAAGGACTTGAATAAGCATATGAATGCTAATGAGCTGCTAATTAACAACATAATCTCCAGATTTCATAATATAGTCCTCCCTTGGCATTTATGGGAATTGATTTAAGAACCTCAGGAAATCAAAATCCTGTAATGCTCAAGTCCCTGATATAAAATGGCATAGCATTTGCATATAACCTATGCACAGTCTCCCATATACTTATAATAATGCAATGCCTACACATCATTCTATTCACGTAAACTCAATTAGTACTTGGTGTGGAGCAAATTCAGGTTTCACTTTTTGGAAACTTTCTGGAAACTTTTTTCCTAAATATTTTCAATCCATAGTTGGTTGAATCTGTAGATGCAGAACCCACAGATAGGGAGACCTGACTGTACATTGCAGTAACCAGATTTTAAATTAGCCAGAGTAAATACATATATCCTTTAACGTTAGGCTCAGAAAATAATCATTAACATGAATCAGCACACAAAAGTTTATGTTCAAGTCTTTAAACTGATGATTAGAGAACCAGTAATTTTGAGAAAAAGAACTTGAAGAATATACATTTTATATCATGTTTCACTGACCAAAAAAATAAAATGATCTTAATGTGTCCTTAGGACTCTATCAGTTAGAAAGATACATCAAAATATGTGCATATATGTTTGTGTGTGTGTATTCACCATCAAAATCAAGGAGGCATTTGCCGTATTTGCTTTAGACCATGCTTGTTTTTTTATATTTGTCATAATATGAGACAACAAAAACATTCATTTTTCCTCCCTTTAATGTTTAAATTACATTAATGTTAGTATATCAAATTCTTGCTTTAATTTACATTTTTATAACTATTACTAAAGTTGAGCATTACTTTGTGAGTTATTGGCCATTTGATATTTTTGTCTGTGAATTACATTTCAGATCTTTTGCCTATTTCTAGCAGATTGTTTTTCTGTTTGTCTTCTTGATTTAGAAGAGTTGTTTGATTAAGCTTTGCTAAAACATTCTTCCTGTTCCTATATTTCTACCTTGTTTATTGTGGCTTTTAATTTTTATAAGAAAAAAATCATTTCTTCTTTTATGCTTTTTAAAATGTTATTTTATGATTTATAGACATGATTTTGAATAAGCATTCTTTACTCTGAAGATATTTTTTTTGTTCTTCTAAAACAGCATGGTCTTTTAAAGTTGTTATTTTGCTCAATTAAAATTTTTGTGTGTGTATGTGTATAAAGCAAAAAGTAGGAATATATATCATTTTGTATATGAATACCAATATTCTATTGCCATTTCAAATAGGTTATTTTTACAGGAATTCATATGATCACTTTTGCAGGTGATCATATGATCACTTTTGCAGGAATTTTACAGGAATTCATATGATCATTTTACAGGAATTCATATGATCACTTTTGTATATATAAGCTGTTAATATTACCTCTCTCATGTATTTTTTCATTCTGACACAATACGTTATTTTTATTAAATACACATTCTTAGTAAGTGCTGAAATTCATTAGTGAGTTCTTGCTCTCTCTTGTTTTTTCCATCTTTTTTATTATTCCTTCTCCACTTCTTTTTTTAAATTACCTTTTAAAATCTTTAAGTCTTTAAACACAGCCATATATTCTTAAAAACTTCTCTCTCCATGTACATTTTAAAATCATTATTTCGAGTTTTACTTAAAAATCTCCTGAGATTAATATTTTATTAATGAATTAATCTTGAGATAGCTGTCATAATTATGATCTCAAATCTTCCCATTTATAAAATCTTATATCTCCTATTTATTTCACTATTTTAACATATTTTTCAAGATACTTTTAATATTCTCCCTAAATGTTTTGCCCTTCTTTGATGAAACTAAATTTTTTCCCTCGTGGATGTTGTAATAAGATCTGCCTTTACAACAACTTCCACAAATCTCTTTACTGCAGTGACTATAAACTTCAGAATGATGTTGAATAGAACTGCTGATTGTAATGTTCTTAAAAGTAATGTTTTTTTAATTCTAAGCAATCACCATGAATTATGTTTGCTAT
Organism: Plecturocebus donacophilus; assembly: GCA_004027715.1. NCBI lineage: Eukaryota > Metazoa > Chordata > Mammalia > Primates > Pitheciidae > Plecturocebus > Plecturocebus donacophilus. The sequence continues at coordinate 44,119 of PVKP010004401.1, read as the reverse complement.
AGATTTTTGTAAATGCTTCTTTTCCAGAAAAAAAGTACTTTCACTTTCTCTTTTGTTTTCCAATTGGCAGAATAATCAAGTTCATGTAAAATGTGTGCCCTATGCCTATCTCTGAATACCTTGACCACTCAGGCAGCTTGTCTAGAAGACAAATTACTGATGTTTTTGTGTATAGACTGTCTGTCATTGGAACATAAAAGCCAGAAAATGTCGTGATTAATTGCAACATGTATTAACTGAAAATTCTTCCCACCTAAGATTGTGCAGGTGGGGTGGGCAAATACAGCAACTAAATTTATGCCAATATCATGAGTATGGCTGCTTAATTACTTTACAACAGGAAGGGAAGTTTGAGAGCCTTCTGCTATAGGGAAGTATTTCAGCAAGCTGAAATGCAAAAATTGAAAAGGAGAAGTGGCTCATTATCAGCACGCTAAGCATATTGGAGACACTTTCCCTGAGTAAATAAAACAATGGACTCAGCAGTTGCCACTCCTTCAAACAGGATTTTGCTACTGGCTGTTAACCTCATTTCTTTTACACAAGAAAGATCCAAGATAACTGTCCATTTCTGTTTTGCAGTGTACAACAAGGGTGAAATATTGAAGAGCCTTGCTCAATATGCAATTAATCTTAGCTCAATTTACAGAAATCTTGGGGTGACACAGAACAGAATGATCACTCTGTTGGAGTGAAGTATCAAGAATTGCAAAGTGAGAAACGATTTTTACAAGGAATTGAAGATTATAGTACATACTTTATTCTTTATCTTACCAAGGGAGGTGCAGGTGTCTATTGGGTTATCAAGGCTGGAAAACAATGGAGCAGGGCAGGAAGGTACTTCCCAGAAACAAATTACCATCCTTAGAAGAACATAGGTTAAATACTAATGTCATCAATTGTAATCAATTTATACTGACTCAGATATAAAAAATGTAGAAGTAGATTGAATAAAGGGCAGTAGTATTTAGGCATTGAGAGCACCTGTTTTTAACTCATTAGGGAGTAAGAAATAAAGCAATCAGCAGTGAGTCAGCTGGCAAATGAGGAAGGTGATAGTCACTCATGGCTTGGGTCGAAATACTTGTCTAAATCCTCGAGATATAAATTATCCAGAATTAAATAAAAAACAAGATGTGTTATGTTCCCAAACAATAGGAAAGAGGACCACTGTCATAGGCCAAAGCCTGATAACAATATTTTCAGCATCCCACACAAAGATGACAAGGTTTGGAAAAATATCTAGCCTTATTCATTTAGTTAAACTTAGAAAAAATGAGAAAGCATAACCTATGAAAATCTTGGGGTTGATTTCTTATTTTTTTTTTAGCTCACTGCAACCTCTGCCTCCCGGGTTCAAGCTATTCTCCTGCCTCAGCCTCCCAAGTAGCTGGGACTAGAGGTGTGTGCCACCAATGCCTGGCTAATTTTTTTGTATTTTTAGTAGAGATGGGGTTTCACTGTGTTAGCCAGGATGGTCTCGATTTCCTGACCTCATGGTCCACCTGCTTCGGCCTTCCAAAGTGCTGGGATTACAGGGTTGATTTCTATATGCAATTTCTACTTTGGGGAAAGAAATTCTTAACCAAGATATACTGACAATCTTCTTGGGGCTGGATAATAAGAATAGCCATTTCAAAAATAGACTTCAAACATTTAGTAACCATGCTGTTAATAGATATGCTGTCATCCAGGCTCTGTTGTTCCATTTATAGAGCACAGGCAGAGTAGACATAGCATAATTCTTGAGGGTCCTAAGATTTTTAAAATGGTAAATGAGGAGTGCCTTCAATCTGATGCCACCAGCTGCATTAGCCTCTAACAGAAGAGTCAGTCCGTCTTTTGTAGCTTTGAAGACAGGTATTGACTTTTCACTAGCTATGGAAGTCCTAGTGGCATCTTCTTCAAATCGAAGGCTGTTTTTACTTATATTGAAAATCTGTTGTTGAGTGTAGCCCCCTTCATCAATTATCTTAGCTAGATCCAGTGGATAACTTGCTGTCATGTCTACATTTGCACTTGTTGCTTCATGTGGAACTTTTATGCTATGGAGACAGCGTCTTTCTTTAAAGCTCATGAACTAACCTCTGCAAGCTTCAACTTTTCTTCTGTAGTTTCCTCACCTTTCTCAGCCATCGTATAATTAAAGAGAGTTAGAGCCTTGCTCTAGATTAGGCTTTTGTTTAAGGAATTTTGTGGCTGGTTTGATCATCTATCAAGACCACTGGAACTTTCTCCACATAAGTAATAAGGCTGATTCCCTTTCTTATCATTCATGTGTTCACTGGAGTATCACCTTTAATTTCCTTCAGAACTTTTTCTTTGCATTCGTAACTCTGTTTTAAGCATGTCTTCATCACTAAGCTTAATCATTTCTAGTTTTTGATCTGAAGTGACTAAAGCACAACTCTTCCTTGCACTTGAACAGTTAGAGATCATTGTAGGGTGATTAGTAGGCCTAATTTTAATATTGTTATGTTTCATGGTATAGGAAGGCTCAAGGAGAGGGAGAGTGGCCAGCTGGTTGGTGAAGCAGTTAGAACACATGGAATATTTATCGATTATTTTACCTTCTTATGTGGTGTGGTTGTCTCAAGACAATTACAATAGTAACATCAAGATCACTAATCACAAGTCACCTTAATCGATATAATTATAACAAAAAAAGTCATGAAGATTCCAAGAGTTACCAAAATGTGACACAGTGACACTAAGTGGGCTCATGCTGTTGGAAAGACTGCACTGATAGACTCACTCAACAGGGGCTTGCCAAAAATCCCCAATTTATTAAAAAAAATTTCAGTACCTGTGAAGTGCAATAAAGTGAAGTACAGTAAAACAAGGTATGCCTGTATACATGCATGCATGCACACACACACACACACACACACACACACACACACACACACACACGTATGTCTCTTGCATCATTTTCTTTAGATTATGATACTCGGTGAAATTCTAAATATTATATTTTTAAACTTTGTTTATGATTTACCCAGAAAATAATGTTAAAATTTTAATTTCCCCTTTATTTATTCTATTCTATACTCAGGAACTCAAATTACCTATGTTTGATTTTCATTTTTTGTCAGCCATATGTATTTCTTTAAAATTACTGTTATCTTTCTCAAAAAATTTCTTTCCATTCTCAGAAACTTTCATGTCAATAATTTGGTCTTCAGATATGTCTATTCAGACCCTTGGTATGTCTATTTAATTGTTCATTTATTGTTAATACTCTAATGGTGCTATTCAGTAATCAGTTTATTTGCTTATACATGTAATTGCATCCTGAATATTTCTTTACTTTCTGTTGTAATAATTTTTACACAACATAATCTTCTTATTCATCTTTTATCTTTTTATATCTACCTTCTCTTAAACTAAATATATTATACTTAAGTTATTATTAAATCCCTGCCTACTATGTCAGAACTCAGTTTTCTTTCACTTTAGTAATTTGGTTTGGTGGTGTGATATTGATTATTTGGATTTTGTTTACTGTTCTTCCCCTTTAGTTGCTCATATCCTATGCAGAAAATATGCCCCATCATTCCTCTGTTAACACTTAATAACAATATTAATATTGAACACTGAAAATAGGTGAGGCCTTGTATTTTAATGTCTTTCTTACCTTACTATACCAGTAATTTGCAATATGAAGAGGAGCCAATATCAGGAGACATTTGTAATTGTTCCAACTGGAAGGAAGATGCTGTTGGCCTTACTGGGTAGAAGTTAATCAAGCCGCTAAACATCCTATAATGAACTGGATAGTCACCCACAACAAAGAATTATCAGCCTCAAAATATTAATAGTGCTGAGTTTAAGAAAATGTTCTAGATCAGTCTGTTTCCTTTGCTCTAAGTTTCCACTTGATCTTCTTTGTCCAGTATTTTATATATTCCTTAGGTGCTGTCTGCCAGAAATTTAGTTAACAAATATCATTTTGCCTAACATTATTCTTTTCTTGGTACTGACCAGAAACTCTTGTTTTGAAGAACTCTTATTAATGTCAGTAGTCACTTTCCCAATAAAGGAAGTAAGTATAAAGATAATTTGAGGTGTAAAATAGATGAAGAGTATCATTTTAAGGCATTTTAATAATCCATGTTCATTATAAGTTTTCATGGAAAACCATAAGGATTGCACAACATAATTATTTAACTAGTTAGGAGCAATATTTATAGTTAATTCTAAGAATATTTAAGGCTAGTTATAATTTACATTTTCTACTTTTATCATCACTCTCATATATCTTCCAGATGCAACAGGTAAAATGAAAGGGCAAAGCACATATGCATTTAGCATTACTTATGAACTATGAATTTACTGGAAGTGTCAGGATATATAAACCTTACTATCCCCATCTCTAACATTTCACAATAAACTGGGGAAAATATCCACATGTATAATCTTTTCAAAAGGAATACCATGTAGATGATATTTAAGGCTATGAGGCTAGATAAAACCCAGGCAAAATTAGAGGCTAAAAACCTGTGTAAATTAAAAGACAGAGCTTTGGACTCTCCAACACTTAGAGGTTGGTAAAATGAGGAACATAAACTCTAAACTATAAAAAAGACTAAGAACTATTTAAAAGACTAAAAAATATGAGAGAAAATATAGAAGGGAATGATATCCTAGAAGCTAAATGAATAGCTTGTTTCAAAGAAGAGGGAAAACAAGTAATTCGAATATTGCTGACACATCAAACGAGATAAGGACTCACAGATGACCATTCAATGTAACAAAGTGCAGGTCTTTTGTGATTCTGTTGAGCAATTTTAGTGGATGGTAGTAACTAAAACCTGATTGAAGTAGGTTCAAGACAGAATAGGGAAGGACACGAATTTGGAGACTATGAATTTAGAAATTATTTCAGGATGAATGTTTCTGAAAAGAAGGAGAGAAGTGGGTCATTGCTCAATATTGCTTGTTGTCCTCAGGGCCACTGAGGACAACAAAGCTTTTTGTTTGTAAGATTGCTTAATAAAATGTGAGAAATAATGATCATATACTTTGTGAAATGATCCAATAAAAAAGAAATATTTGATGATGTAACCAAGAGACTGGATAATTGCTAGAGACCTCTTCTCTTTTTTTCTTTTTTTTTTTTTTTTGACACACGAAAGTTTTTAGTTTATTAAGCTTCTCGTGAAACATCCACAGCGGCAATAGTTAACATCATTGCAGCACCTTTACTCCTTCCGCTGTGATCCAATCTCCAGCTCACTTTTTGCCAGCACCAACATTGGCCTTTGCAGTCCCCCTGACTTTCTTCATTCTGTTCTTGTGTTCCTTTTGTTGCTTTCTTGAGGTCTTTTTCTTCTCATACAGGCCATGTCTTGCAAGTCTATGTTTGGGTTCATTTTTCTTTGCATAATCCAGGGAATCATAAATCATACCAAAGCCAGTTGTCTTGACACCACCAAAATGAGTTCTGAATCCAAATACGAACATGACATCCGGTGCGGTCTTGGACATTTTGGCTAGTTTTTCCCGAATTTCTGTCTTAGGCACTGTTGCCTTCCCGGGGTGAAGGACATCAATGACCATTTGTTTCCTCTGAAGTAGTTGGTTGGTCATGAACTTTCCGGTGCGGATAGTTACTGTGTCGTTCATGATGGCGGCCTATCCTTAGACAGCCGGGGAGGAAAAAGAGAGCCCTCTTCTTTAGTTAGATATGAATAGGGAACCACATCTGGTACTCATCTGTAGGGACTGGCTTATCTAGGACTGGGGAAGCCCTATGCACATAAAAGAAAACCAAGTGTATCATATAATCTTGATTGAAATTGAGACCAGTCAGCTTGGTTTTGAGGTTTTCTCAACCAAGATAGTTGTGTCAGTAAAGGCATACAGAAGGCAGAAAATTGAATATAACAATAATTTTTAATTTGCCTGTTGGGTTTAAAGAAAAAACCGAAAGCAAGAGAGCAGCAAAGAAATTGAGAGTTGGTCAAAAAAACTGATTAAGAATTATTATAATGTTAACGATAGCATATTGCAGAAAATCTTAGGCAAAATGAACTTGAAGTTTCAGGAGAGACATCCTTAGCAAGAGACAGACTAACTTCATGTTTCATTATAAACAGTGGAAAAATAAGAACCAGATATTCCTAAGAAGGCATTTGAAGAGGTAGGGCAAGACAAAAGAAGATTTGGAAGATGGAGACCAGACAAATTCACAAAATAAAAATATAAGGGTCTAGGGGCTGACTTTTTTTATAATACCTGTGGCAAGTTTGGAAGTATCAAGAAAACCAAGCAAATCCAAACATCTGTAAAACTGAAAAATTAAAGATTTAACATTGTGCTATGGGAGCAAAAACACAAAATAAAATTAATTAAGAAGTGGAATAATCATGGGGGAGAAGTAGCTTGAGTTATGTGTTTAAAAAAGTATAGAATGATATCAACAGGCAGATAAGACTTTCTCTCTCTCTCTCCCTCTCTCTCTCTCATCTTTCTCTTTTACTTTCTGTCAAGCTAAACAGTTGGAGTGCAAATTCACAGATTTTACTGGCAAAAAAATAAATATAGAATTACTACCATAAATTAAAATATTCACTTTTGATATCCCACATTTACTTGCCACTATTGTCAGGTGAAACATAAACTATTATAAATATATACTTCATGTTAAGAATATGTAATTTTAACTTGTAATTAGTAAATGTACTCATTCTATTAGAATAGCTAGATTATGCCATAAAAACAAACTCAATTTCAGTGTCTTAAAACAACCACATTTGTTTTATCCTCAAGTAATGTCCATTGTAAGTCTAAGTAACTTTCCATGGGGAGCTGGGTGTTGTGTTTCCATAGCAGCAATCCTTCTGCTTTCATCACTGCAGAAGGAGAGCAGACTGGAGAACTGGATGCCAACTACATGCTTCTACCTGTAAGTGATACACACTTCTGATTACATCGTTATCCACTAGAGGTCCAATGCTCATGTAACTTCAAGAAGGTGAGGAAATACAATTCTCTTGTGTTCTTTTAACACAGGAAAACAGGATATTGATGACTTGGATATGCCTAACTCAACATATCTTAAGATGTTTCTTTTATTCCTGTTTTATTATGATGGAGACTTATAATAATTCTCTAAATGTTCCAGCAAATTGATTTTTTTAATTGATGACAATACAATTCAAACACAGGATCTTAAAAAGAGTATGTTTGTTTCTTGAATCTGTTGTTAAATTGCTTGATAGGGCAAAATAGACAAGTCAGAGACATCTGTACCCCTGTGTTCATGGTAGCATTATTTACAACTTTCACATTATGAAATCAACCTAAATGTTCATCAAGAGATGAATGAATTAAAAAAGTGATATATGTACACAATGGAATACTTAAAAATAGATTCTGTCATTTGAAAAAATATTGATGGAACTAGAGAACATTATGCTAAGTGAAATAAGACAAACACTGCATGTTTTTACTTACTTGTGGAATGTAAAACCATTGAACTCATGGAAGCAGAGATTAGAAAGATGGTTACCAGAGGTTAGGAAGATAGGGAGAATAGCAAGATGATAGTCTAAGGGTGAAATGTCTTAGGAGAAATGTTTGACCTTTTTTCTTTTCTTTTGAGATAAATTCCACAGCATGGTGAATATAGCTAATAAGTGAGTATTGATCATTTACATTTTACTGAAGATAAATTTAAAAAATTCTTATCACTGTAATCCCAGCACATTGAGAGACCAAGGCAGGAAGATCGGCTGATGACAGGAGATCTAGACCATTCTGGACAACATGGTGAAACCCCGTCTCTACTAAAAAATACAAAAATTAGCTAGGCCTGGTGGTGCACAACTATAGTTCCAGCTACTTGGGAGGCTGAGGCAGGAGAATTGCTTGAACCAGGGAGTCAAAGGTTGCAGTGAGCCCAGATTGCACCACTGCACTGCAGCCTGGTGACAGCAAGACGCCATCTCAAAAAAAAAAAAAAAAAATTATCACAAAATTGTTAAATATTTGAGGTGAGGCATATATTATTTATCTTGATTTAATCATTTCACAATGTATAAAACAATTATATTACTGTTTTTTAATCTATAATTTGTCAGTGAAAGTTATACTAACCAAGATACATTTCAAAAATAGTTTAAAATGTGTGAGTTTGGCCGGGAGCTGTGGCTCACGCCTGTAATCCCAGCACTTTGGGAGGCCGAGGAGGGCAGATCACGAGGTCAAGAGATCGAGACCATCTGGCCATGGTGAAATCCCGCCTCTACTACAAATATAAAAATTAGCCGGGTGCAGTGGCATGCGCCTGTGGTCCCAGCTACTCGGGAGGTTCAGGCGGAAGAATCGCTTGAATCCAGGAGGTGGAAGTTGCAGTGAGCCAAGATTGCGCCGCTGCACTCCAGCCTGGCGACAGAGCAAGATTCTGCCTCAAAAAAAGAAAAAAAAAAAAGTGTGAGCTCACTTATTTGAATTTCACGTATTCATTTTTTAAGAAAACTAATCATAATTCATTATTAATTTACCAAAAACTAAATACATATTTTGTGATTTGATGATATGAATTTCAATCTAGCAACGAAAACAACAAAAACCTGAGAATCCACTGTGGAATGTAAGAATTTGAAAACATTTATTTTTTCTCCTAAGAGTTTTCTGCTCTCCATTTTTCTCAGTGATTATTAGTTTTTACTGTCAAATTCATTTAGAAAGTGACAGAAGCACTTTGGGAGGCTGAGGCGGGCAGATCACAAGGTCAACAGATCAAGACCATCCTGGCTAATTCAGTGAAACCCCTTCTCTACTAAAAATACAAAAAATGGCCTGGATGTGTTGGCACATGCCTGGAGTCCCAGCTACTCGAGAGGCTGAGGCTGGACAATTGCTTGAACCCAGAAGGTGGAGGTTGCAGTGAGCCGAGATGCACCACTGCACTACAATCTGGGCAACACAGCGAGACTCTGTTTCATAAAAAAAAAAAGAACACAACAACAACAACAAAAAGTGAAACTAGACAGAAGCATAAAGAAGGAAGGAGCTATGGAATGCAATCATGCTTCTAGCTTTCCTCAGTCTTTATGAATTGGCTCATTTAAGAAAAAGACATTTTATTTGTTACAATGAGCACTAAGAAATGGTAAATTGTATTTTTTCACAGAACTGCTTTAGTGTACATGTCATTGGAATAAATCTGTACAGATTAACTGAAGCTTAAGAAGTGTTTAAAATGTCCCTTTGTAGCCTAGCACAGTACCAGTGAGTGCTCCATAAGTGGTAGTTGATGACGATTGCACAGACAGATTGAGCATGGGTATTTAATAGCCTTTCATAGTAAAAGTAGATATGATTTCTTAAAATACTCATGTTAGCTACACTGAAAATGTATGTATCCTCCTTTTATTGTGAATAGCAAAGATAAAAATCAGACTGTGTCTATGTAAGACTAATCATCCAGATATGAAGTGAAAGATGCCATCATTTCTCCTGCCATTTAAAGGCATCAGATATTCTAAATGCATTTAGGGGAAACTATGCAATGCTGAGATAATTATCCATGTGCTTGCAGCTCATATCTGTTACAGCTTTCACATTTTTAGTTGTTTGTTTGTTTTAGGATTCCATGAAATAAAGTAGCAAAACTGCTATTAGATCATGAGTGTTGGGTTTCTTTTTTTAGAATAAATTTAACATTAAAAAAACAAGATCAAAGAAGATAAAAATGCACATAAATGATGTGCATTTTTATGCACAATGTTTACTTCAAAATCACCTGAGTGCAATGTTGGGCATTTTAAAGGAATTATTGTGAGGCTCTTTAATAGCTCAAGTGATCAAGTGATTTATTTATTATAAATAAATTGTCTTTTCCAGTCTCAATAGAGTGATTCCCCAAGTGCTGGATCAGGGTTGAGATGCTTTGTACAAAAATTCTGGCATCTTTCTGATCTGCCTCTGAAGAGGAGATACTTGACCCTCTATCTTTGTCCGTAGCTCACTGTTTTGACTAACATTCACCTTCAGCTTTTATAAATAGCTGACTAAGAACATGTATTGAAACATATCCATGTTTTTAAATTTCTCAGGTAGCTGTGTACCCTTCGAGGGTGAACATTTGCTGCAGAAGCTGCTCTTTAAAAATAGTCAACTTGGAGTCAGCAAGTTTGTTTTCAGAAGAATCTTTGACAGGTAGCTTTCAGAACTGTCTCAATTGAAAAAAAAAAAATGGACCTTAGTGTCTAGACAGAAGTTACCACATCAAAAACATCAAAAATACATTGTATCGCAGAGCTCAGAATAGTTAAGAAAAATTTCACAGTGAACAAGGATCTTCCTGAGAGTAAAGGGATTTACATGTTGAACATTTTAAATAGATTGAGAAATATACCAAAAGCCACCCAAGGAAAATTCACAGTGACTAAAATCTAATCTTTACATGACATTCCTATTTATAAGGCACTATTCTAAATGCCTTCATAATAAACTTATTTAACACTCCCATTGACACTATAAGGACTGTTACTATCCTAATTTTAGAGTTGAAGAAACTAAACCATAAAGAGGTTAAGTAACTTTCCCTGAAACCACATAGCTATCAAGATAAAGACTCATCAGCATAAGCGGTTTTGCCCCCAGGGTTTGGGCTCTTAACCATTACATCACAGATGGAATGTGAACTGATAACCTGGTCTACACTTTAGAACCTAAATGGCTGTGGTTGATACCTCTTTCTAGACTAGCATGTGAGTGCAGCTGGAAGCAGTTCACTCTCCCACTCCCACATCCCTACCTACCCACCCTGAAATAGTGTACTTAGAACAAATTTTATGTCATATTAAGTATACAGTTGAAACATTAAAGACCCAAGTGGGAGATATTTCAGGCAGAGAATATAAGTAGCCTTGGGAGATAATATTTTAACAATGATAGTATCTATGGCTATAAAAACAGTAACAACAAAAAGAGCATTAGTGGCTGGAAAGATATGAGTTTCCTTCTATCAGAGATTTAGAAGCAGGACTTTGAAGTGAGTTAGCATTAGTGTTCATGGACTATTTGAGGAAAAGAGAAAGTTCAGAAAAGTGATGAGTGCTTAGCTTAATTTAAAAATAATTCCATAAATTTAACTTTCTGTGGAATCAATACATTTTGTTAAAGATTTCAGCACTCTAGTAATCATGTCATCTATTTTTTTCTTGGAAAGTAGAGGAAACTGTTCCCCCCCCCCAATATGATTGAGTTTTCTTTTTCTTTCTTTCTTTTTTTTAATGAATAGTAGATTCAGGGGGCACATGTGCAGGTTTGTCACATGGGTATATTGCATAATGTTGATGTTTGGGCTTCTAGTGAATCCATAAACCAAATAGTAAATATAGTATACAAAAGGTAGTTTTTTCAAACCTTGCATTTCTTCTTCTCTTTCCCATTTTGGGGTCCCCAGTGACTATTGTTTTCATCGTTATGCTCTAGTATGCCCATTGTTTAACTCACAAGTAAGAATCTGTAGTATTTGACTCTATGTTTCTGCATTAATTTGCTTAAAATCATGGTGTCCAGCTGCATCCGTGTTGCTGTGAAGGATATGATATTTCATTCTTTTTATGGCTATGTAGTACTCCATAATATGGCTGTGGTACATGGTGTATATGTACCACATTTTAAAAGTCCAGTACACAGTTGAAGTTCATGGACGCATAAGTTGGTTACATGTCTTTGCTATTTAGAATAGAACTGTAATAAACATATGAGTGACAGAATCTTTTTGATAAAACAATCATTGTCTTCTGAGTAGATATTTAGTAGTGGCATTACTGGATTGAAAGATACTCCATTTGTAGTTGTTTGAAAAATCTCTGTACTGTCTTCTAAGGGGTGGAACTAATTTACATTTGCACTAACAGTGTGTAAGCATGTCCTTTTATCTGCATCCTTGCCAACATCTGTTTGACTTTTTACTAATTGCCATTGTGATGGAGGAAGGTGATATCTTTGAATGCTTTTAATTTGCATTTCTCTGCTGATTGGTGATGTTGAGAATTTTTTCATATAATCATTGTCCACTCACAAGTAATCTTTTGAGAAATGTCTTTTCCTTTGCCCACTTTTTAATGAAGATTTTTTTTTTTCTGGTTCAGTTGTTTAACTTCCTCATAGATTCTAGATAGAGTCTTTTGTCAGATACATAGTTGGCAAATACTTTACCTCATTCTGTAGTCTGTCTGTTCTGTGGATATTTTCTTTTGCTGTGCCAAAGTTCTTTAGTTAAATTCTTGTCTATGTTTTTGCCACATTTGCTTTTGAGTCATAGTCATAACTTTCTTGCCTAGGTCACTGTTCAGAGAGTTATATCTAGATATTCTTCTAGAATTTTCATAGACTTACACTGAAGTCTTCAGTCTATCTTGACTTAATTTTTTATATGGTGAGATATGCAGTTTCATTTTTCTGCATATGGCTAGCCAGTTTTTCCAGGACAATTTATTGAATATTCTTTTCCCACTGTTCATTTTTTTCAAGTTTGTTGAAGATCATCAGTTGGTTGTGTGTATGTGAATTGATTTCTGGATTTTCTGTACTGTTCCATTGATCTACATGTCTCTCTTTGAACCAGGACTATGCTTTGGTAACTTTAGCCTTGTAGTATAGCTTGAAGTCAGATAATGTGATGCCTCTGGCTTTGCTTAAGACTGCCTTGGCTATTTAGGCTCTTTTTTTGGTTCCATTTGAATTTTAGAATTGTTTTTCTCAGTATCTGAAAATGACATTGTTAATTTGATAGGGATTCCATTGAATCTGTAGATTGCTCTGGGAAGTACAGTCACTTAGCAATATTGATTCTTCAGATTATGAGCAGAGAATATTTTTCCATTTGTTTGTGTCACTATGATTTTTTTCAGCAGTGTTTTGTACATATTGTGCATATTCTTCTAGAGAGCCTTCACTTCCTTGGTTGAATGTATTTTATTTTTTGTTTGGATAGTGTCAATGTTATTGCTCATTGTTCATCAGGGATATTGGCCTGTAGCATTTTTTTTTTTTTTAACCAGAGTTTGGTAGCAGGTTAATACTTGTTTCAGAGAATGAGTTAAACAGGAATCCCCTACTTGTAAAAATTTTTTTTGAATAGTTTTAGTAAGATTGGCACCAAGTCTTTTCTTTTTTTAACACCTGTTAGAATTCAACTAATTTTTAGTTACTGTTCCAATTTCATAATTTATTTTTGGGCTGTTTAGGATTTCAATTTTTTTTCTGCTTCAATTTTGAAAGGCTGTGTATTTCCAGTAATTTATCTATTTACCCTAGATTTTCTAGTGTGTACAAATAGAGATGTTCATAATAGCTTCTGAGGATCTTCTATATTCCTGTGGTATCAACTGCAATGTCACTTTTGTAATTTTTGATTTTGTTATTTGAATATTCTCTCTTTTATTCTTGATTAATTTAGCTTGTGGTCTATCTCTGTCTATCCTAGAGAAGAACCAATTTTTTGTATCATTGATCCTTTGCATAGTTTGGGGGAATCTATTTCATTTACCATAGAAATTTGTGGGGCTCCGAGTTCCTAGGGGATAGGAATGAATTTACCATAGATAACTCAACTTGTTGCTTTGAGTTGAGTTTTCTATGGTAAATTCGTTTTAGAATGAGAACTGTACTCTGTCTTATTTTTATTTTTAATTATTATCTGTATTATACAACATTTTGATTGAAGTCGGGTTATTATTTAGCATGGTGGCTAACTTGAAAATTATTCTTTACTTTCTTAGTGGCAACAAATGTTCTTTGTATTTCTACAGTTGGAGTCAGACATGTGGGTGGTGGTGTTGAAATCTCAATAAATAACTGCTTATTCACTGAAATTGAAGATTGGAGCTTGGCTGGACCAGGATTACCTCTTTCTTCCTTTCCTGTTGGCTAGTTCCAAGAGTAAATTAACAGCATTTTTGTTAAGTAATTCCCATGTATAATACCTCTTTGTTCATCTCAAGCTTTAGGCTAGAAATGAGGTCAGGTTTGCAATATCTTAATTCTAGTCCAAGAAAAACTTCAAGGCTACGATAGGGATAAGAATACAAAGGCAATTTTCTCTCTCTTTCTCTCTCTCTCTCTCTCTTTTTCATTATAAGGCCCAGAGTAAAGGGCAAAATATTATGTCTGCCTCTTGCTGCAATAGAGCATTATAGAAATTTCTAGTAGAATTGTATATTTGCTTAATTCTTTCTTCATATTAGTTTTTATGAAAAATTAAAAGATGACTCTCCTCTTTCATTCACACTGTATCTTCCTTGGATTCACAATTTTTAATGCCTTTTATACACATACTTTCACACTAGCTTATTAACTTTCTCAAATCATAGCTGAGAACAAGAGGCAAGTTGAAAAGGGGCAGGCACCCTGCAAAGCAGAACTAAAGGCAAAAAGCATGAGAAGGACGTAGTAAAACCGATGTCCTTTAATTAATGAAAATAATGACTCTGTAACACTGAGAATATATTATGCTTAATGGCTTACTGTTAACAAGGAAACATTGTGACTAATACATTTTATTAATAGATAATTTTTCCATCCAAAATACTAAGTGTACCCTCAATGGTATAACTTAATTTTGGAAATTTCTTAGGGCAGAACACATGTTGCTAGCTAAATATGGAGTAAAGGAACGGTAGTAGCTCTATACCCTTTCTAGTGTTAGTCTGTTATTTGTGCACATATCTTGCTTTCCTCTAACTTGGTTGTGTGATCCTAAAAGTGTGGATGATATATTGTAATTCTTAAGCCTTTTGGACAGAGTTTAAAAAATGCTGAACAATAAGTGTTTCAAAGTTATGTTGCCTATGGAACTATATAGTATTATATATTCTTATATATGTATATCTTACTATGATTAGAGTAAAAGGAGATTGTTCCAATAAAATTACTCTCAATAGTTAACACTGAAATGGATGATTTAAAGAATTATTCTAATTCACTTTAGGCAAGTGTTTTAGTTTGATAATTTTTAAAAGAAAAAATGAAACATATTTACAATGTGAAGATAGAATGGTGCAATTTTATAATGTGAGTATTTGGAAGTCCTTATGAATCAGGTTTTTGTAACAGTAATATTTACGTCTATGTCAAGTAAGTGTTGATTTATTAATCTAATCATTGTTTATCAAGTATATACTATGTACCTGTCATTGTGCAAAATTGGGAATAAAAAGTGAAAACTGATATAGAACATACCTTTACTGAGATTGAAATATAGCAAATTAGGTTGGGTGATAAGAAGCAATTTAAAAGAAATGATACTGGCTCTGCTCATGAAGTACATAAGATGACACCACCCAGGGCAACCTACTTGAAGAAGGAAGTAATGGGAAAAGACTGATCAATGACATGACACTGCCAAGTGTGTCTGATTCTTACATCTCGTTCATACAAGGAAGCTCAGATCTACACAATCCTCCTCACCTATCTATCTTGAACACTATTTTTAACAAGTTTAAAAAATTCTATCACCTGCTATGCTAATATTCAAATTCTTCTTAGAGATTTCAAAAGAAATTAAAAATAACTGTTAAGTTGTGAAGTCTGAAAATTGATTTTCTGATTAAAATTCTTTAAATACTAGTTGTTCCCTGACCATAGGTTAGTACCAATTTGTACACACCTAAATCACACAGTTCATATTGAATTACTTTATCAAACAGACTCTTTTTGTTGTTGTCGTTCTGAGACAGAGTTTTGCTCTTGTCCAGGCTGGAGCTCACCACAACCTCCACTTCCCAGGTTCAAGTGATTCTCCTGCCTCAGCCTCCTGAGTAACTGGGATTACAGGCATGCACCACCATGCCTGGCTAATTTTGTAGTTTTTAGTAGAGATGGGGTTTTTCCATGTTGGTCAGGCTGTTCTCAAACTCCTGACCTCAGGTAATCTGCCTGCCTCGGCCTCCCAAAATGCTGGAATTACAGGTGTGAGCCACTGCACCTGGCCACACAGAAAATATTTTGATAACTATTTTGAACTTTTGAACTCTTCAACCACCCAGACCTGATAATCAAGCCCCATTTGTTTTGATTTGTTTTCTGCTGCAATAGTGAGTTCCCAGAACACTGAGCCTGGCAGTTTTTCGGGGACAGTCTAAGAAACTCTCCAGATTAGTTATCATCAGCCAATACAAAACATTCACAGTTATGATATCTAGTCCATATTCTATGAAGCCACAAAAGTTAGAGCAGATTTTCTGACATAGATTCTATATCTATATCTTCAACAGAATTGGAGCTAAAATAGAAAACAGATATTTAAAATGCGAACAAAAGGAAAGCTAACATTTTAAAAAATCACATTGAATGAAGATTAAGCATTTTAAAAAGTACTAGAAATAGTCTTTGGAATAACTAGAAGTTCTGAGAAACTCATTTTATAATAATTAGTCCTTAACACTACAGATTTTTAAGTGTATTTGCTCATTTCAAAATATGTAGAAGATATCTCCATGAATCCTTGCAAACCAGTGATAAAACAAAGAAAGAGGCACATAAATAAGTGAAAGCTCAGCCTGGAGCTGAAGGTAAATGAAAACTAGTGTAGCCAAAAAGCTATCCAGGAGCCAGAAAGCACAGGCAGTCAGGAGACCAATTATGAGGGTCTTTTTCATTGGAAGAGAAACAAAGATGGAAAGCCAAATCTGACATTTAATTTGATCTAAGACTCTTAAAAACAAATGTCCTGGAATGGGAGTAACAACTAGCTTCCAACTAACGCAGAAATACAGCCTCTTTGAGGAAAAACTTTCTCAATGTAGTCCTATCAGATTTCCACATAGGGTGGTAAAATTAATTACCACCCCATGACAAATATTACGAAAAACAACAGAAGCCAAGACATTCTGACATGGAGGCAACAAAGTAAACCAGAGATTTAGGATCGAAAGAACCACACAATGGGATGACGTATCCTACAGTGACAGAAAGAATAATACACAAAAGCTTACTTTTTGCTTTTATTGTGTACCATACATAAATGAGCAGAAAGTTCTGTTCCATATAGCCAGTCAAGGAAACAAGCTATCTTGATTCCTACTATCTTGTAGCTTATTAGGTTTCTGCGACAGAAGAGAGAGACTGAATAATTGTGCATGAGTTTTGCAGATATGAACCATGGCACTTCTGCATATATTTCATTGGTCAGAACTAATTACATAAACTGTAGAGAAGCAAATAGAATATCAATTAGTATAAATACTCATGTCACAACTGAACAAGTTTATACTGTCTGATACAGAATATAAAATAACTATAAAAATGTTGAAATTAAAAACATAGTTGGGGATGGGTGAAATGACAGATTAGTTCTAGTTTAAGTGAGTGAACTGGAAGATATAATAAAATAAAACATAGTCATCTAATAAAGTAGGACCAAAACAAATACAGCAAAAACTGAAAAAATTCAGGAAAAAATACAGCAATCCATCATAATGGTAGGTTTCAAGGTAACACTATTAATTATTGACATGTCAAACTGGCCATAAAAATTAATAAAGGTTTGAAGAATAAATTAACCAATTTAAATCTAATAGGCAACCAGCCATTCAAATGTCCACATTATCCTCAAGCATGCGTATGTGAACTAGAAAAACAGGTCATTTATTAGGCAGTAAAATATTTCTCATAAAGTGCAAATATAATTTTACACTGACCAGTCCCTCTAGCAATTCTGTGGATAGTACAGTATCTTTTCAATAAGTTTATTTTCTTTCAAATTAACCAATAATTTCACATTCCTTATTATCAGTAATGAAATTTTATCACTCATATGGGAATTTACCGACTGTTAAACTTTTAGAAAAGTTTAAATTTAGAGAATATTTGAAGTGATAGTACAGAGATTCTAGTTTCCTCTAACATCTTACATTAGTATATTTGTTAAAACTAATAGACAATTATAAACCCATTACTATCAGCCAAAACTAGTGCTTTATTCAGATTTCTTTGTTCTAACCTAATGTTCTTTTTCTGCTTTATGATCTCATTTAAGATACCATATTACACTTACTAATCGTATCTCCTAAGGTGCCCTTGGATGACAGTTTCTCAGACTTTCTTAAGAGTTTTGAGGAATAACTGTTCAGGATTTTTTTTTATAGCATATTCCTCAGAATTTGTCTGATGATTTTCTTATTATTAGACTAGGTTTATGAGTTTTGGAGAGGAAGAAAACAGATATGAAGTGTCATTTTCATTACATCCTTTCAAGGATACACAGTATCAACAGAATTTATGATCATTGTTGTTAACCCTGATCTCCTGATTGAGATAGAGCTTGTCATCTCTTAAGTTTATATTTTTCTCCTTTCCATATTATGCTTTCTGGAAGGAAGTTACTGTGCACATATGATCCCCCACTTTTTCCCCCCCATTCTCTTAAGTGAGATTGTGTCATATATTTGTAATACAGTTATGTTGTTTTGTCACATTCTGCAATCTCCTTACCTCCTAAACGGCTTATAAAAATTGCGTGTTAATATTCACTCTTTGTATTATAAAGTCCTATGGATTTTGACAATGTATAGATGTATATATCCACAATTATCGTGACATTCATAATGGTTTTACTGCTTTAAAAAATTCACTATACTTCAACCAATTCAACCCTCTCTCCATCCTGCCAAACTCCTGAAAACCAGTGACCTTCTTACAATCCTTATGGGTTGCCTTTTCCAAAATGTGGTAAGATTAGAATCATATGTGTAGCTTTTACAGATAAGCTTCTTTCACTTAGCAAAATGCATGTAAATTTCCTTTATGTCTTGTGTGGCTCAATACCGTCTTTCTTTTAATAATTTAATAATATTCCATTTTATGGATGTGCTGCAGTTTGTTTATTCAATCACCTATTGAAGAAATAGGATCAACTGATACAAAACAATCTCAATCAAAATCCCAGGAAACTGTTTATACATACGGAAAAACTGATTATAAAGTTAATATGGAAAGGAAAAAAGACCTAGAAAAACACAATGCTGAGTAAAGACAGCATCTGAGGACTTACATTAACTGGTTTTAATAACTAGTATAAAACTACAGCAATCAAAACAAGGTAATATTGGCAAAAGAACAGACACAGATTGATATAACTGGGCTTTCCTACACAAAAATAGAACCTAGACATAGACCTTACAACATAAAAAAAAACAAAAAACAAAAAACTTACAACGAATCTAAGATCTACATATAAAATATAAAACTATAAACTTCTAGAATAAAACAAACATAGTAGAAAATTTATGTGACCTTGAGTTTTGTGATGAGTTTTAGATATAACCTAGTATTCCTTTAACTGTGGTGTCAGTTGAACAGTCAATTGGCTTTATTTCTGCTTGCTTTCAGAGGGTCAAGTTTCTGTGTAGGATCCTTATTTGTGGCTGGTTTCTTTCCCTGGCTTCCACAGTGGTGTATATTGGCAAAATATTTTTGATGCTGTAATTTGGGCTGCAATCCAGGAGATAGCACTTAAGAGTAATGGCAAGCTGATAGGCTTCAGAGCCACCTAGCTCTTTTGTATTTTTGCAAGTAGCTGTGTAGCCATGCTCTGTGATGGTTGGTGAGAGGGATGATCTCCTCACCAAGTTGCCCCTGGGCCTTGGGGGCACTCCCTGTGATCACGGGCATCATGCCTACCTTCCTTTGCTAGGTGCTCTGGGACACAGGGCTCTCTTGGGCAGAGGCCATGGCTGGGAGACAGGTCACATTCTTCTTGTATGCCCTGCAGAGGGAGGCACACCCTGTTTCTGCACCAGCCAAACAACTCACATATCTCACCCCTCTCAGCATTCTGAGGGTGGGGGCTCCTCTGGCCCTCCCAAGCTGTGCACTTCAGCCCTGGGGTACCGGGGCTGACTTGTGGCTCTGTCCGCTAGACTCTAGGAGTCAGGTTCTGGTTGCATTGGAGTATTCTAAGTGCTCCGAGGCCACTGGGGAAGTACTCAGGTGGAACCTCTGCAAAGCACCCTGTCTTGGCAGGAGAAGCTGCACTGTGCATATTCTCCTGCAGGACATCTTGGCCGGGTCTTGGGAGGGGCTGGTGGGTGTGGGTAGGAAGTTCTGCAGAAGTCCCTATCCTGTGGAGAAGCCAGCTCACTTTCTTTTGGCTTCGGGGTCAGATGGGGCTACAGCTACTCACAGGGAGATAGGGAGCCCTGGGGGATGGGCCTATGGCCGCATTCTGCCCCAGCTGCCCAGTGCACAAAAGTCCCTGGGCTCTGCACAGGCTGAAAACTGTTCTCTGCATACTCTCCGGGCAGATTCCCCCTCCAGTTCAAATGTCTGTTGGGGTTGTAGAATCTCTTGTAGCTGGGATCCCCAAGTTCCACGACGATAGTGGGCTGTCTTTTCATTCCTTCATTTCTTCCTTCCTTAGCAGCAATTCACGGCCAGGAACTACCCCTAGTATTCAGCTACCCCACACAAGCTTCCTGCTTCCTCCCTCTTCAGCCCTGATCTCTGTGTTGCCTATTGATTCATGGTGTTTTCTCTCCAATGAGCTGCTGAAGGTATATTGGTTTACTCCATATTTTGGTATCTGTCAGTGAGAGCGGTTCTTCCTGGCTGTCTCTAGTTGGCCAGCTTGTCCCTCTCTTCGTCTTTGTACATTTAGAGGCACAGAACAGGGGTGAATGTGGCGAATCTCGAGGCCAAAGGTCAGGTACTGAAGTTCAGAGGTATGGAATAGACCTGAGTAGGGAGGCTTACCTGAGTCTAAAAAGCCAGTATATGTGTTCCATTCCTATATAAGCCAACATATGAACATATGTCTTTATGCATAGTAAGACATAATACAAATTGTTTGTATTAGTTTTAAATAATAGCTTTATGTTGGAGGGGGTTTTTGTATTTATACAATAGAAATTTAAACCTGAAAAAGTATTAAGAAGTAATATATTCTGATGCTCATTTGAAATAGATTAAAAAAAAAAACTAGGTCATGAACCGTTAATGATTTTGCTAATAATATAATTTTTATTTATTTATTTTTAGACAGAGTCTCACCTTATTGCCCAGGCTGGAGTGCAATGGTGTGATCTCCACCTCCCAAGTCAAACGATTCTCCTGCCTCAGACTCTGGAGTAGCTGGGATTTCAGGTACACACAACCACACCTGGCTACTTTTTGTATTTTTAGTAGAGACGGGGTTCCCCGTTTTGGCCAGACTAGTCTGGAACTCCTGACCTCAGGTGATCAACCCACCTCAGCCTCTAATAATATGAAATTTTATAGTGGACAACATAAAATAAATAGGACTTTGAACTCCTAATTATGTTCTCTTTCCATAAAGCCCACTGATTCTCAATCCCTGTAAAGCAGATACCATTTTCTCAATTCAGACTCTGAATTGTATGTAATTTTCCACATGGGGATAAGGAATCCATTGCTCATTTTTAGCAGACGGTTTCCTATCACACCAAGAGTATGAATTCGTGGTTCAGAATTACCATGAATCTTCATGCCAGGCAGTTATATTCCTGTGGGGCTCCAAGGAAGTAATAACTTTAAATGCAAATAATGTTGGGGAGATATTTGTATTAACCCTGGAGCTGTAGATGTTTTTATATGAATAACAGCCAAAACAAAAACATTCTTTGAAATTATTTGAAATATCTTTGGAATGCAACAAATATCAATAAAATTATAATTAATTAAAAGAAATATATGGTGAGTGGTTAGATCCAGTTACTAATTTATCAATGCATTTAAACATACACTTATATTACTGGGGCCCTATGAGATGCAATAGAGACACAAAAACAAATTGAATAGTCATTGCCCTCAATAAATTTGAAGTCTATAGACAGAAGACAAAAATGAAACTTTCATAAACTATGATAAATGCTATCATTCTGTAAATGTTACTAGGGTACAAAGGAGGAAACGTAATTCTGATATCTGTGAGTGTGTGCATTTGTGTGTGTGTGTGCATTGCTTGAGGACTCAGGAGCACAGGGAGATTTTTTACTGAAGATTTTCCAAAAAAAAAAAATAATAAAGTTTAAGCTAAGACTTGGGGATGACTTAAGCGATAACCAAGGAAAGATCACTGGAAAGATATTGAAGGAAAAAGAATGAAAATTGCAAAGATTGGGGGCAGAAAAGAATATAAAACCATTAGGTAATTGCAGGTAGTTGAGTTTCCTATTGCTAAAAAACCTAGTAAAGTCATCCAGTGGTGAGTATGTCCTGAAATTACAGGTTAAATCTATACAATATAACTGGAGGATAAAAGACCTAATATAAAAACCTATTTATTTGGCCATCCTACTAGGAATAAAATGTAGCAAATTTGTCTTTATGTATAGTATAAAAAATGAAATAAACTATAACAAGTATTTTGTTTAAAAAGTTATCTATTAATTCCACTCAAACACAGATGCTTATTAGTATTGAATTATTAGTTTTGTGTTTTTGTTTTGTTTTGTTTTGTTTTATTTTATTTTTGAGACACAGTCTTGCTCTAGTCACTCAGGCTTGAGTTCAGCAGTGTGATCACCAAACACTACCATCTTGACTTTTTGAGCTGAAGTGAATCTGCCACCCCTCAGACTCCCCAGTACTTGGGACTATAGGCACTCACCATCATGCTTGGCTAATTTTTGTATTTTTTGTAGAGCAGGAGTTTTGTCATGTTGCCTAGGCTGTTCTCAAACTCCTAGACTCAAGCCATCTGCCAACCTCCACCTTCCAATGTGCTAGGATCACAGGCATACACTACAAGGTTCGGGCTTGTATACTTTTATGTAACTTTTAAGAAGATTGTATTGAATCAAACTGCAAAGTTTATACAAAGGAGGAAAAAGAAAACTTTTACCATATATCTATATCTGTATATTAATATATATAACTTTCTCATTTCATATACATATAGAAATATACACATACAGAGGAAAATTTCTCATAATTAAAAAAAGTCCTAACAATGAAACATGTAACAACAATTATAAAATTATAAAATAAGTATAGATATTCAAGGATAATATTTATTCCAAATAAAACAGTAAAGCTTTTATAGTAATCAAGATAACAGTAGTTTAATAGGTCTCTGGAAGGAAATATTTAATTTAGGAGAACCTAACTAGTAGCAGCTATGATGTATTTGATACTTCAGAATTTTTGATGGAGAGCTCATATTTTTAGACCACTAGGTATACGTTAGGCATACTGCTTTGGCATTTGCATTTATGATTTTTCATAATCTAAGAAAGCAAAGAGGAGTAGAAAAAAAAAAAAAACAGAAAAAATCTAGATAAACTTAGTTAGATCTTTCCAAAGCAGCTGGTAAAATTGTTTGGGGTCCAAAACATGTAGTATGCTTTGTTTTAACAGCTAATCCTGCAAGATACATTCTCTTAACATGGCAGAGATTTACAATAATAATTGTCATTTACTCAGCAGGGGTCAAAAAGCTAACTCCTAGCCATATCCAGAACAGTCTTGAACAACTGTTGAAACTGCCCTTCCCACAATGCTAAATAGCACCCCTGTCTTTTTGAAACATGGAGTCAGTGTAACACTCATGACTTCTCACCTCACAATGTCCTGTTTGGCAAATTGAGTTAAGGTAATAATCTTGTTCAGCTTAGACATAGGACTGACTTTGGAGCTAGCTTGAAGACAGGACACAATTATATTTTACTCTTCCATATAGGGAGTTCCCAGATTGCCAAGGCCCATGATTGTGCAATTGTAAAATGGACTGAGTATGTAAATCTGACTAAAACCTTAAGGCTGAGGTTTTTAGCAAGTACTTTTACTAGTACACCTAAGTTATATCCTTATTTCTACTCTATCAATAACAGGGCATACATTTTAATATTTACCTGCCTAACTCTACTGCTTTGCAGATGGATACAGTTGTGAGGAAAGGGATGATATTTATTAGCTCTTAGAACTTCCAAGAATAAGTAAAACTTCTTTCAGTGAGTCTTTTGAAAAACTGAAAGATTTGTGAGTTAATGCAAATAATTCAAATAGGTACCATTTTTACTAAAAATTTTAAATTGTTACTTATTTCCTTTTCAAAAAGTTTCTTCTGTGGCTATACAAAATCTTTGATCCTTGAAGCTTTTCTAAAAATGAAGATTACCAAATCAAATTAAAATATCACCGGACAAAAAAGTAAACTGATTATGTAATCAGTTAAAATAATATAATTAAAAATTCTTTTTCTTTTTCTTATGCTTTTTTTTAGATCTGAATAATTTCTTAAGTTTCTTTGATGCCTGCCATCAGTTTGCTTACATTTGTATAATTCAGTTCATTCATACAGCAAAAACACAAAATTCTGTTGATATTTAATGTTGCACTAAGATTTTAAATTTCTTTAGCCGAAAGCTATCTAATGTACATTTCTTCCTATCCCTCCTGTATTTCTTGGTCTCTAGTGTTGGAGAGAAATGCAATCTGAGGGAATATTAATGACTATCAGAGATGAAGAGAGAACAAAATTGATTTCAGAAGTAATTGGAAAGTATGCCTCCTTTTTAAATATAATATACTCTAACCAAGCTCCTTAAGTTATTAACTGTATTCTACACCTGTTTTTTTCATAGTAATTATATACATAAAGCATAAGTAATTTGTGAATGGGTGTATTTTGTGATTTTCAAAGTTCCAACTTTATTTGGACTGATGGATTGAAAGTTCAGAGAGTTAAGCATCTAGTTTTAAAAGGAAAATTAGCATACTTTATTTTTATCAGTTTCCTTTCTTTACTGTTCTCTCCCATCTTTCCTAAACATATTCTTTTTCATTATTCAGAGCTTCAGGAAAACGTCTTCTGTGTCATAGGTTTCCCTCAGCTATTGATTTTATGCTGCTTAATGCACACAGTGGTCATTACCAGGTTAAGTAATTGAACTTGTAGTCAGACAGTTCAGTCCATACCTGATGACTCACTCTTTGTCCAGTGTAGCACTGAAAATTGGAGAGCACAGTCCCTAGTTTTAGCACAGGTAAAGTAAGACTAGACTTACAAATTTACCCTGTCTTCTTTCCCTCCTATTTTAAAAAAAGAAATTAAATGTGTCTTCTATTACAGATCTTATTTTATATGCAGACTCTGAACACACATATTCTCTCTCTCCCTCACACACACATTGCACACACACACATATGGCTGATGTACTGTTTTATGGCGCTAAGAAAGTAATAGGGACAAGAGCATATTGCTTTCATTTCATTATATTTTCATTAATTCAGTAGGCATTTGATGAGTTAGAGTGTGGAGGACACAGAGATAAACAAAAAACATATTTTGTGTCTTCTTGGAATTTCAGTCTACTGGGGTACACACATATGCAAATATGTAAATAAACTGCTGTACAATGTATAATAATATTATTTGAGCAGACATTTTCAACACCTCACTTCTGTTTACTTAAATCTTAACACTTCAAAGAGGAGAGCACCTGAATCATTTTGACTGAAGTCTTTCTCCAACTGCTATTAAATTAGTAATTTACTAGAATTCCAGGGAATTAATAAACCCTGGAGAAGACAGGAGAGGAGTTAATGTCATCTCTCTTCTTATCCCTGCTTTCTTATATTAGCTAAACTGGCCATTATATGAGATTGAGCTTCAGCTGTCCACAGTAGTAATTTGTTGGATGTGTGTGTACACACACACACATTTTTTGCTTCCTTCCTTTCCCTGTATCATTTTTTCATTTCTATATTTTGTGATATCAACTCCCAATAAACTGCTTGCACTCACAAATTGTCTCTGGGTCTGGTTCTGTAGAACTTGGATTAAAATAATTGTCTAATAAATGTTTATTATTATTGTGTGTAGAATAATGTCTAAATAAATAAGACAATTTAATTTATTATTATTATTAGCATTATGGAGGCATGCATGTTTAAGTAACCATAGGCAGTTTAGTGTTAGGGAGTTCTGAAAGATGAAGAAATAATAGTTGGCATAGACCAAATTATGATGGAGAAAATAATTTTAAAATAGAACATTAGTGAATACCAATATTCAATGGATGAAGAAGGATAATCCATATTGAAAGGGTTCTAGAAGCCTGGAAGAGAAGAAATCAGTGGCTGGGAGAGTCTGAATAAAGAGAGATTGGTCAATCACAATGAGCACAAAATTCATTAAGTAAGATAAAGACTGAAAATAAGATATTTAATTCCAACATTTAGGTGCCAAACATATCCCAATTAACAAGGACAAACAATATTTATGACATTTTCATTGTAATTTAATGAGCGACTACCAGTGTTTGTAATTTATGAGCAATGCTCCCACAGGATGCTCATCCTCATATACTGTTTTCCAAGTAAAATACCTGTCTTAAGGTGACAATATGAGTAAATATACAGGTATTTTGATATTCAAGGCAATGCTACATTCTGAAATTATGTACTTTTTTGTATTCTGGTCACTTAAAAAATTATCAAAAAAAGACACAGCAACTGAACACAAAATAAAATTTAAAATAGATTAATGCTAATTATAAGGCCTAACAGAGACAATATATCTAAATACTTTAACACTTTGTTGATGGCTCATACCCTATGCAAAAAAAAAAAAAATTTCAAAGTTACTTCTCTGGTTAAAAGAAAAAACAAATTATACAAATATGCCACATTTCACCTTTGGTCTTTCAAATGAGCAAATAAAAATGAAGGGAGAAGCAAGAAATACAATACTGTGTATATGTGTGTATATGTTGTTTATATGGAGAAACAAAGTTGAAGGCTGTCATTAAGAGAAAGATAAAATTTGATTAAACCATGAACACCTGTCAGGGTGGACACCTTCAGACTCCTCAGATCTACTCACTTTTGCTATGAAGCTCCATCCCTCTTCCCCTTTTTCTTCTCTTCCTCCTTCTTTTTTTACTCACTCTCCACCCTCCTACAGGACATTAGAGAGTCTAGAGTCTGGAAGTCAATACGCCCTGTGGAGCTCCTCTTGCAGCAGTTCCATTGCTTGGAAGATACTTGACAAATACACCTTTGAATTACTTGTGATCACCGGCTATGGGGTGGTGTGTTTAGATGTGGATATTAGCAAAGAGGAGAAAAAGGCAGACCTAACATTGGCCTAGGAAAATACTAACCAAAAAAATCAATGCAGTGGTTATACTAAAATATAATAAATATATTTTAAAGAATTCTACAATTATTTTTATATAAAGTAGAAACCTACTGAACCACTATATTTTTGGCATTTGTAATTTTATTTCTTTTTTCTTTTTTTCTTTACCATGTGGCTCATTCAAACACAAATAGATAACTGGATAAATATAAGTTTAAATTTTATTTAATGCATACAGCAAAACTCCTCATAATGCCATAGCATATTCCTGAAATGGCATTATAGAGTTGGGATCCATTTCTTATTAAGAATCTTCAACTAATGTGCAGGAACTCACATATATAAGTACAATAATCATCTGGCACTTTTACATGTCTCAAATATATGATATTTAAAGAAGTAGACCTATTTGTTTCTTTTTATATAAAAGTTTCCATATAAATGACTACAAATTCAATGTAAAACTGAGAGAAGACTATATCTACATATTTTTAAGCAATTGAATCTCAGAAGCCCATATTCCAGGGGCAATTTGAAGAGTTTTGAATGATTTGAAGGCTGTCATCAGGTTTAGAAAAGCAGTAAAGATGGTCCTTCCTTAAACTATGTGTTCATGACACTTTATGGACTATTGCTTGTGCCTGAACCATCAACCATATATTATATATAATGTTTTTCAAGAAATGACTATCATGGCCACTTGGAAGACTTTTTTTAAAAAAGCAAAGGCCAGGAAAAAATATTAATTCATATAACCAGGTGAAGACATATAAATAAATAAACGCATAGGAAAAAGCCTCAAGTAAAAGAGTAAGTTCAGCAATAAGGACTTCAAGTTACTTGCATGAGTGTAAGTTCATCTATTTAAATAACTTTTATTTATTCTCATGTCATCACACAACAGATAAATGTTAGCTGGGGATGTAAATCACATGGCAAATTTTCTTCAGTGATCTTTACAAAGAAAATTAACATGTTGAATCACTAGGCAAGTTATGAAGCACATCAAGAAGACAAATTGTATAGTTATTTTTTCTAAAAGTAAGTAATTTTTCCATGAATTTTGAAAGATGAAGTCGAGAGTACGTAGAACTCTGAGAAATCATAAGCTGATATAGTCTTGCTATTAATTTTTTATGTTTTTGTTTATTTCTATTTGTTTACTTCAAATTTTAATTTTTGAAAAAGTAATACATTATTTGGGCTCAGATAAAAGTAGAGAAAACAAGAAGTTCCACTCATGGGTGTATAAGCAACAGATATGCATATTTTGACAGAAAGATATTCACTAGAATGATCACACCAGCATTATGTGTCTTTGAGCAGTAAATATTCTCAGCAACCCCAAGCTGGAAACTATCCAGATATTTCTGTCAAATATATGTAGATGGTCATCAAAATTATAATGGATAAATACATTATACTATATTCACTCAATATAATATGTGTCTATATATATAAAGAAATGTACAGTGAAATACAACAACATATAGATTAATCTCACAAACATATCATTCTCTAAAAGGAGTCACTTAGGATAAATTCTTGAGGAGATGGATATCCCATTTGCTATATAATATTCTTATTTCAGGTTTCATGCCTGTATCAAAATGTCTCATGTACCCCATAAATATATATATACCTACTATTTATCATAAAAATTTAAAAATAAAAGAAGCCACACACACAGATTACATAATCCATGATTACAACTTATAAAATTATAAAGGTAAAATTAAAATACAATATAAGAAATAAAATTGATGGTAAACTCTAGATAGTATTTCTATCTGCAAGGGGGTGCAGTACAGAAATATTTCAGAAGCAGAAGTTTATTTATATGTTTTTTTCACGCATATATTTTCAACATAATAGCAATGAAAACATTGTGTCCGAACGCTTTGCTTCTGCAGTGAGACATCTGTCAACTCCTGAACAATGTCTTACCAACCACATAGTGCCTTCCTTTTACAGCTTTCTAGATCTTCTCTCATTTAATAGACATTTGCTTGTTTCCTATCTTTGGTTGTTATAAAGTTTTGCAATAAGCATTCCTCTATGTTATTTTATACTTATGCGACTATAATACATCAATAGGATAATTCCCAGAAGTAGAATTGTAGCATTCTTGGTAAAAGCGTATGTCTGTAAACATACAGCCTTTCACTGGGGATGTACCAAAGTATACTGCCAGCAATATACAACATAAAGCTTTAGCAAGCAGATGAGTGTGATTAAACTTTTTTATTTTCATGAAATTATGATGAAATTTGTTGCTCAATATGATCTGAATTTTAAATTCTCTTATTATGGAGAGATAGGAAATATTTTTACAAGTCCAAGGGTCATTTGCATTTCATTTTCTCTGAATTTTCTAATTATTTGCCATTTTTAATTGGTTTATTGGTGTATGTATCTAAAATTTAGGAAATTCATTTTTAATCTATGATACTGGCTACAAACATATTTTCCCATTTTTTATTTGACTTTGATTATGCCATATTTTATCATGTCTATTTATGTTTAATAGTTTATATAGCAACATTTATCAAATTTCTTTATGGTTTCTGAATTTTGAGACACAGTTTGGAAAGCTTTTTCCATCCAAACATTCTAAAAAATTTAAGCGATATCTTTTTGTTCATTTATTATTTTTAAGAAGCAAATTTCAGATCCATATGACACTAATTCTATTTTTTATTGGGATGTCTATTTCACAAGTGTATTACATTCAGAAAATTCTTCAGAATGTATGTTTTTGTTAATCTGTGTACATTTCTCTAAGTTTACCTATATATATGTCACGTTTTAGAAGGCATATAAAAATCTAATATTTTATTTAAACTTTTACTTTAAAAACAAATGTATGTTAGGGGGATGAGGAAAAGCATATCTGGGCATCCTAAGCACTCTGTAAGAATTAGACAAACCTGTGAATCTCACACATGATATTCAAACGTGATAAAAACTTTCCCTAGCCTTAGTTCCTAACATATATAAACACATATATACATACATTCAAATAAACCAATAAATAAAAAACACATAAGTAAATAAATAAATATAGATAAATAGTTGAGACTATATGTTTTGTCCTGGGAATTCCAGGGGAAAACAAGTTTACAGAAAGAGACAATTAATTGTGTAAGAGAAATAATAAACGAAATTCATGTTGACTTCTTTTTATCCTCATCTTTCTACTTTCCCCTTTTTGCCCATTCCACCCAATTAATGCTGAACTTATATCTGTTTATTCAGCTTTGAATCTTCTTTACCACAAATTGCCTGTAGAAAATTTATATTACCTCTGCTTGCTATCCTTTTTTGCTGTTTGTTATGACTAATTCCTACTCATTCTTCTGATCTCAAATGCATGCCTTTAAAATGAGTTCCATTGCATTAGTGTTCCCTGTTTTATGTTTTAGTATTTCAAAGCTCTGAGTACAGTTTTAATACAGTAAAATAAAACAATGAACACTCTTGCAATCATGTAGCATTTTGCATTTATATTCACCAGTTTGGAAGTTTTCAAATTTGAATAGCTTGCTTCTGGGCAAATAATGTGTTGATGTTGGACTAAGGTTGATTCCAGATTGAATGTATTTTCTTTGGCCCTGAAAACTCCTAGGGTTGGTTAAATTTGGCCAACTCTGGTTTAGCCCTAAGGGAAGAAAATGGAGAAGCTAAGAAGGTGGCAGATTAAAGCAGCCTTAAAAAAGCCCCTGAGAACTCTGTCTTTTGTGCTAACACAGGGAATATGTAAATAAGCAATGAAATTTTCCTCTGAGCAACAGGGAAGACGAAAAGATTTTAGTGAAAGAAGCTAGTGAAGAGTGCAATGGCACAGAATACTTTGAGCATCCATGGAATGCTGGAAGGCACTTTGAAGAATAAACAAATAAATGGAGAATGTCAAGTAAATCATCAAAGATATATTCATTCATTCAGATTATGCTTCTTAATTGCCTGCTTATGTCATAAGTTATAAAGATAAAGTAGAAAATAAAATAGTCATATTTTTTATAGAGGGCTTTATGCTTTAGGTAATATATTCTATTTATTTGAGGTAGGTTATTTATGTAACTTAGATATCACCTTTGTTTGAGATATACCCTATCATTAGCATTTCAAGTTAATAATTTGAAGACTCTTCTTTACTTGATATGTTCCTTTACAGTACTCAATTTTTTAAACTTTTACTCTAATATGCAGGCAAATACCTACCTCTCTGTCTTGTAAGTTCTAATTAAATAAGATATAAGAAAACTATTTTAACAGAGGAATTCTAAAACATCACATTTAAATATTATATACCAAGGCCTCACTAAACCGCAGATTTTAGCAGATATCTCTTTATAATTATAAAAATTAGAGGAGATTTGATTGGGGACACAAAGTCTAACCATGTCATTCTGCCCCTGCCCCCTGCAATCTCATGTCCCCACATTTCAAAACCAATGATGCCTTCCCAACAGTCTCCCAAAGTCTTAACTCATTTCATCATTAACTCAAAAGCCTAAGATCAAAGTTTCATCTGAGATAAGGCAAGTCTCTTCTCCTAGGAGAGTGTAAAATCAAAAGCAAGTTAGTTACTTCCAGAATACAATGGGGATACAGGCATTGGATAAATGCTTTCATTCCAAATTGGCCATTGGAAGGGTCTATAGACCCCATGCAAGTTTGAAATTCAGTAGGGCAGTCTTTAAATCTTAAAGCTCTAAAATAATCTCCTTTGACTCCATGCCTCACATCCAGGTCAAGCTGATGCAAGAGGCAGGCTCCCATGGCCTGGGGCAGTTCTGCCCCTGTGGCTTTGCACTGTACATCCCCCATCCTGGCTGTTTTCACAGGCTTGCATTGAGTGTCTGTTGCTTTTTCAGGCACATGGTGCAAGCTGTCAGTGGATCTACCATTCTGATGTCTGGAGGACGGTGGCTCTCTTCTCACACTTCCACTAGACAGTGTCCCATTGGAGACTTTATGTTGGGGCTTCAATTCCACATTTCTCTTCTTCACTACTCTAGCAGAAGTTCTCCATTAGAGCTCCACCTCTGGAGCAAACTTCTGCCCAGACATCAAGGCATTTCCATACATCCTC
The DNA here is from genome assembly GCA_004027715.1 of Plecturocebus donacophilus. Taxonomy (NCBI): domain Eukaryota; kingdom Metazoa; phylum Chordata; class Mammalia; order Primates; family Pitheciidae; genus Plecturocebus; species Plecturocebus donacophilus. The sequence goes on along the minus strand of PVKP010004401.1, from coordinate 11,951 downwards.
TGAAATCTAGGCAGAAATTCCCAAACCTCAATTTTTGACTTCTGATTTTTGGCCAATTGAAAGAAAGCACACCAAATGAAAATCAGAGTTCTCACTCTGGTCTAAGGATTTTATTTGGAGCTGGTAGCTTGGTTTTCAGGCTTTAGACTGTTCTTGGCTTGAAGGTCAAGTTTCACTGGGGACCTATCCCTGCCTGTGTAGGAATTTGCCTGCTTCCTGTTGCTATCAATACTAAACAAAACATTGATATATTTTATTGGTTGTTATTACAAGAGCTTACTTAATCATGAATATCTAGAACAAAGTCAAGACCAATTAAATATCAAAATTATTTGTCTCAATTTATTAATATATACTTTTACACTTATACTATCGCTTAAATTAAATGTTGTTTTGTTTATCAACAGTATTGACCTGTTATTTTTTCTACTCAGATATCATGGGTTTGTTGGGAAACAATTTTCTATATAGTTTTCTATTGCAGGTTTTGTAAGCAGAAGCACTGATAGTTTTTGTTCTAGACTGTTATCACCTACATAGAGAAATACTTTGAAAGATACAGGTAGTATTTCCTCCTTAAGCAGAAGGCATATTTGTTAATTCTCCAGTATCATTTCAAAAAAATACCACACTTTGAGGCACGTTGCTTGCACCTATTACTAAAAATGGATTTCTTAAGTTTGGGGTTTCTCATCTGTGACATAAACCCATTGTGCATACAACATGTACCTGGGACACTACATGTCACTCCTCAGGGACTTGGAAGGTAAGAGAAAGCAATGTTGACCTGAAGCTCATGCTGCTTGCTGTGATCTCTTTTGTTCTCTGACCAAAGAGTACCATCCATATCTTCTGTCAGCATCCAGGAAACAGTGGGAGGATAATTTGTCAGTTTGCTTGTAGGGTAAAACCTTATACCCATCACATGTTTTGAAAGTTTTGTGATGCATCTAGATTTATAGTTTTAAATGACTGAATTGATAATCAAAGCCTCAGCTAAATGATTGTCTTACTATGTTAGAATACTAATTGAAAGAAAATCATTTATTTCTGAGATAATTCATATAGCTCATAATTAGCACCATATTCTCTAATTAATAACAGTTAAAAGCATAAAATCTAAATGTGCTAAAAAGAGACAAGATTTTTAAAAATTCAGTTAAGTGTCTTATTGATTATTAAGAATTTTGCCTATCTGCCTTACCTGATGAATTGATTAAATTTCTTTAGTCAGAATGAGCTAGATAGAAGACAGGGAAGTAGGAAATTTAGTTTTGGTTACAATATTTTATTCTTCATTTTTATGTTTGCCTAAAATGAACTACTTAATTATTCCCTCCATTGCTAGAGAGCAAGACATGATTTTTTATATGAAAGACTTATTAAATATTTTTAAACAAACCTGAAAAGTATTTCTAATTTTACATAATTTAGTGGTACAAATTAAATCAGAAATACTAGAACATTTAGTCACTTTCTATTTTATCTTCATATTAGTGACGTGTGATATCAAAAATATTGTACATTTTAAAAATATTCAAATGCATGCTTTTTTAGTGTTATGAGTTACATATACTAAAGTGAAAGTGTTGGGTGTTTAAGGATTCTGATATTGCTAATTACATATAATGAATAAATTTCAAAATCATTATATATAAATAAAAAGTTTTTAAACTAATTTTCTGAAAAATATGTATTATGTTTTACTTAATATTTTATCTATAATTATTAAACAATAAAATTCAAAATTCAACAAAGTTCTCTCATTCAAGATCCAGTGTAACCCTATTATTAAAATAAGAAGGTAACATTAAAAGCTTTATACCGTCACCTATAAATCCATTTCTCAATTCATTAAATTACTTCCTAGAGATCACTGACTTTATTTTCTTTTTCTTTTTTTTTGAGACAGAGTTTTTTTCTTGTTGTCTAGGCTGGAGTGCAATTGCGTGATCTCAGCTCACTGTAACCTCCACCGCCTGGGTTCAAGCAATTCTCCTTCCTCAGCCTCCCAAGTAGATGGAATTACAGGCACATGCTGCCATGCCCAGCTAATTTTCATATTTTTTAGTAAAGATGGGGTTTCACCATGTTAGCCACGCTGGTCTCAAACTCCTGACCTCAGATGATCTGCCCACCTCAACCTCCCAAAGTGCTGGGATTACAGGCCTAAGCCACCACACCCAGTAAAGTCACTGACTTCCATTGTATAATAAAAAACAACTGAGTAGATTTTTTTTAAAAATTGGTTATTTAACTCACAGTTTTAAAGGGTTAAAGTTGTCAAGAATAGTCAAATACACTGTATGAGTCTTATTAAAATTATCACTATACTAGTTGCCATTTTGATCATTGCTGCTGTAGTGAAGTATCAGTCATGCAATTAAAAGAATAATAATGAAGACACTAAATGTCCACACTCAAAAGAAGAATAAATTTTTAAGACTTGGTTTTATTTGGAAAGACAAATTCTGGAAATTACAAAACTACCTTTAATTAAGCACACATGAAAATTTGAGAAATCTCTCATAATTAGGCACAAACATCGTTTAGCCCTTTCAATATCCAAAAGGTATCCTTTCATAGAGTACCTTCCCTACCACCAGTGAACACAAATTTGTGTTAGTTATTCTTTTGCTACATAACCAACGAGACCAAAACTTACTGGCTTTAAGAAGGTAATGCACATACTCATTATTTGGAGCTAGTATTATTGGGCAGTTCTTCTATTGTCATAGGCCTCATTCATGCAACTGCAGGTTGGATGTCTGTTGGGTGATGCCATACACAATATTTAGTAATAATGGCCTCTAGCCACACATGTTGGTAATTAACGTTCTAAGGACTAGAGAGAAAAGCATTCGAGGCCTCTTGACACTCTGGAGAACTGGCACCCTATCTCTTCTGTGTCTTCTATTAGCAAAATCAAGTAAGCAGACTAACCCTATTTAGAAGGTTTAAGACAGACTTTACCTCTCAAAAAGTCTCTTTGCAATGAGAATGGATATACAGAGGAGAAAATTGTGGCCTATTTTTGTGTGTGTGTGATCTACCCAAAGATAGTATATAAGGTAGAAAATTATGACAGCAAGATTTGACCTTAAAATTGCTTTGCATTAATATAATTACAATTGCTGCCATTCACAACTTTGAGGGTTGTAAAGTTACATATATTCATCTATCTGGAAGAAATTGTTACTGGTACTATAGTAATTTCAGTAAATATTTTACAAGCAATTTTAACATTTTTTGTTCTCATATATCGGTATGTGTGAATGCATGTGCATGTTTGTGTGTTGATGAGTGAAGAATAAATGAAACCATAAAAAAAGAGAGAAAGAAAATCATGCTCAAGACACATAGTATACAATTGGAAATTTTAGACGTCATTGGTATTATTGGAGAACAATTGCATCATGACATCCTGGTGACTTTGCATGTGTCCATATAGGTCATGTAGGCAAAAGTTTGAAGCACAGCTAATCTGAGCCTTGGTGGAACAACTTATGAGCTTTCTGATAAAAAAATTAACTCCATATGGATTAAAGATTTAAACATAAAAACCCTAGAAGAAAACCTAGGCCATACCATTCAGGACATAGGCATAGGCAAGGACTTCATGACTGGAACACCAAAAGCAATGGCAACAAAAGCCAAAATAGACAAATACAATATAATTAAACTTAAGAGCTTCTGCAACGGAAAGAAACTATCATTACAGTAAACCAGCAACCAACCGAATGGGCAAAATTTTTTGCCATCCATCCATCTGAAAAAGGGCTAATAACTACAAAGAACTGAAACAAATATACAAGAATAAAAATTAACAGCCCCATCAAAAAGTGAGCAAAGGATATAAACAGACACTTCTCAAAAGGAGACATTTATGCAGCCAACAAACACATGAAAAAAAATCTCATCATCACTGGTCATTAGAGAAGTGCAAATTGAAACCACATTGCAATACGATCTCACACCAGTTAGAATGGCGATCATTAAAAAATCAGGAGACAACAGATGCTGGAGAGGATGTGGAGAACAGGAATGCTTTTACTCTGTTAGTGGGAGTGTAAATTAGTTCAACCATTTTGGAAGACAGTGTGGCAATTCCTTAAGGATCTAGAAATATAAATTCCATTTGACCCAGCAATCCCATTACTGAGTACATACCCACAGGATTATAAAATATTCTCTTATAAAGACACATGCATACATATGTTCATTGCAGCACTGTTTACAATAGCAAAGACTTGGAACCAACCCAAATGCCCCTCAATGATAGACTTTATAAAAAAAATGTGGCCTATATACACCATGGAATATAATGCAGCCATTAAAAAGGATGAGTTCATGTCCTTTGCAGGGACATGGATGAAGCTGGAAACCATCATTCTCAGTAAACTGACACGAGAACAGAAAACCAAACACTGCATGTTCTCACTCATAAGTGGGTGTTGAACAATAAGAACACGTGGACACATAGAGGGGAACATCACACACCAGGGCCTGTTGGGGTGTGGGGGTGGCTAGGAGAGGGTTAGCAGCAGGTAGGGGGATTGGGGAGGCATAACATTAGGAGAAATACCTAATGTGGATGACGGGAGGATGGATGCAGCAAACCATCGTGGCATGTGTATGCCTATGTAACAAACCTGCATGATCTGCACATGTACCCCAGAACTTTTAGAGTATAATAATAATAAAAAAGTCTTCTTTAAAAAGGCTATGAGAAAATCCCATGAGGGCATATCTACTTACCTTCTTATACCTCATGGGAGGCTGCCATGCCTCCATTCCTCATTATCTAGCAGGCTCTAATGAGGGATGAGGCTTTCTGCTCTGTGCCCCTTAGGTTTAAGCTGCAGTCTGTAAACAAACTTAATGGTCTTGTAGCATTGACTTTTCAAGAACAGGGTGTCCTTCACTGCATTGTCAATTAGCTGTTTTTCTTTGAGTTTTACACTTTTGAGTGTGGGGCACAAAGAGCACAGTGCATTGTCTCCTTTTGCTGTTCTTCCTTTTTTTGGCCAGGTAATAAACTGTTTGGATCTAAAAGTGGCTTGCCATATTTTACTGGCTAAATCTGTCTAACAGGCCTTGGCTTGGGCCCTGCCTGCTGCTGTGTGCTTGGCAGGGATATACTTAGAAATATGGCTGCAACTATATTCTGACTTATCTCTCTCCTCTTTTGCTGATCTTTCACCATCACAAAAACCGGAAAAGCACAGGTAGTGTTTCTCCCTAACAGCATTAGATAGCATACTATATTGAGTTTCCAATAAAGTAATTGATTTGGCTTCAAGAGCCCTGCATCTTGACAGGGATAATTCTCACAGGGATTGTTTGAAACCACATGAGCAAAGCTATCCTAACAGGCTCTTCAAATATATTCTTCTTTATCAACTTTGAATCAATATCATAATAAGAAATGTAAACCTTAGTGTTATCCTCCTGTATGTGGTATGATTTATGTATTCTTCCGAGAGGATAAAAGAACTCTTTCTATTTTTTTTTTTAATGTTAAGGGCAGTCATCTCAGAGTCAGGTACCAGTCTATAAGTCTTTGAGTAGAAATAATGCCTAGTTTGAGATAGATTTTTTAAGCTGTGGAAACTATGACTCTTCACTGTCCCTCGCTATGAATATAACAGGTAGATTCAGTCAATTGTGTGGTGATATCCAAATGTGTTTTGTTTTCTAAGCATATTTTAGCCTGAGTATTACTGTAAAAATATTTTAGTTTCAACATGCAATATTGATGGAAATAAAAGTATTTCCATAAGATGGTGTTACTTTACACAGGTCGCATGAAATGTATTCCATGATTCTTAAGGGCCCAGCTATCAAGTAAAGTCCATATCAATGATATGTTCTTATAACAACTCTTCAAAATCACATCTGCTACCCACATACCCTTTGTTTAGTTTCCTTTAAGAATTTTCAATATCTTCTATATTTAAAAAAATGCAGTCATAGATTTTCAGTGTGCTTTGACCAAAACTGGAGTATACTGGGTGATTTGTTGTACTGAAAATTCTAAATTCATATTCAACTATAGTTCTTAATATTACACCCTGTGATATCTAGTATACATATTTTTGGAAAATGCTATCTTTGCAGTGTATCAAAAACTCCTAAACATTTGACAGAAATTAACTAACATACAAAATGAAGATGCAACAAATTTATGAATTTCACATACAATTTTCAAGAATAAAGTTTGTATACTTTATAAAAATAGTGAATATTATGATATTTCTTCTATGTTAATGTTTAACCTAAATGTGCCTAAATGTGATAGGTTATCAGAATTACACGACTTTAAATGACAATTTAGGATATTATTAACCAGAATGAGAAGAATAATATAATTGAATATTCCTATACAGAGATTGCCTTCAAATCTTTCAGTTTTGTTTTTCCTTCTAGAGAAACTAGCAATTATTGACAGGTGTGAATTGCAACAATGATGCAATTTCCCCCAGAAAATTCAAATTGATTATTAAAAAATAGTGATTTATCTTTATTTTTAAAATAGGCACTCTTGTATTTCTGATAGTATTCAGATTTTCATCTAGGAAAATGACTTTGTGAAAAGAAAATGTATTATTTGGAAACTTAAACACATAGTCAATTTCTAATGAGGGAATATAATATTACATGTATCAAGACTTTTCTTCACGAATAATAAACACTTATTACATATGAAATATCTAAGCACTTCTAATGTCAGTTTTGTGATTGTAAATTGTTTTTAATTATAAAAAGAATTATGAATCCTAAATATAAACTGGGTTTTTATAAATATTTACCTTTATGCTTGTTCTTTATTAATTCAGTTTTTCTCCTTTAATATACCTATTTTATATGCCAAATTATTTATTTACCTGGGGAATCACTTGAGCTCAGAAGTCCGAGGCTGCAGTGAGCTAGGATTGTACCATTGCAGTTCAGCATGGGTGACCGAGTTGGAACTTGTTTCTGAAAAAAAGAAATTTGAAAGGAATTTATATACATATTTACCTATTAAATTATCCCAAGGCTAATAACATACTTTACACAGTATAAGAAGAGAACAAAGAGCCTACAGTTTGGATCTGGATATTTTTATGATTCCTGTGTACTTGATTTTTTTTTTTGAAACGCAGTCTTGCTTCATCGCCAGGCTGGAGTGCAGTGGCACAATCTCAGCTCACTGCAACCTCCGTCTCCCGGGTTCACGTGATTTCCCTGCCTCAGCCTCCTGAGTGGCAGGGATTACAGGCACACAGAATCAGGCCTGGCTAAACTTTTGTATTTTAGAAGAAATGTCATTTCACCATGTTGGCCAGGATGGTCTCGAACACCTAACCTCATGATCCATCCACTTTGGCCTCCCAAAGTGCTAGGATTACAGGTGTGAGCCATTGTGATTTTTTTACGTTAGATGTACAATGCAAATATCTACAACATAATGTAATATGTTGCTTTCATGTCACCTTTCATTCTCACATTTGGTTTATTGCAGTAATTTATACAATTACGTTTTTTCACAATCGCCATATCGAAAACCTAGCTAGCATTTATTTTTATTATCATTAAGCTATGAGCATTTTTCTGGGGAATTATTTTGTCTCCTCTACAAGGCTAAAAAGTAACATCAATGAATATTATTCATTTAAGATAGAGTTAATAGAAAAATATATTCAAAACAAAGAAATGAAGTATGTCTTTATAGACCTTTTCAAAAATGGCATAACAAAATTCTTATGAATAATTGTGGAAATAAAACGAGTACTCAACTGTCTTTTTGGGAATAAAATGCACTCATAACTAACTATATAATTCTTATCATACTTGGAGGTTAACAGAAAAAAGTCAGAACTGTGAGGAAAGAACAGTTTACTCAATTTAGAAGTGTTATACAGATTTGGGGTTAATAATTACTATTAATCTAGAATATCAACCATAAGCTAGAAAGAGACTATTCTTCCTCAGAACTGAAAAAGGTATACAAGAACTGAAAAAGGTATCTATATTAAATAGGATTCCCTATTTAATAAATGGTGTTGGGAAACTGGCTAGCCATACACAGAAAGCTGAAACTGGATCCCTTCCTTACACTTTATACAAAAATTAACTCAAGATGGATTAAAGACTTAAACATAAGACCTAAAGCCATAAAAATCCTAGAAGAAAACCTAGGCAATACCATTCAGGACATAGGCATAGGCAAAGACTTCATGACTAAAACAGCAAAAGCAATGAAAACAAAAGCCAAAATAGTCAAATGAGATCTAATTAACCTAAGAGCTTCTGCACAGCAAAAGAAACTATCATTAGAGAGAACAGACAACCTACAGAATGGGAGAAAATTTTTGCAATCCACCCTTCTGACAAAGGGCTAATATCCAGAATCTACAACAAACTTAAACAAATTTACAAGAAAAAAAACAAACAACCCCATCAAAAAGTAGGCAAAATATGTGAACAGACACTTCTCAAAAGGAGACATTTATACAGCTGACAGAAATATGAAAAAAAGCTCATCATAACTGGTCATTAGAGAAATGCAAATCAAAACCACATTGAGATATCATCTCATGCCAGTTAGAATGGTGATCATCAAAAAGTCAGGAGACAACAGGTGCTGGAGAGGACGTGGGGAAACAGGAATGCTTTTACACTGTTGGTGGGGGTGTAAATTACTTCAACCATTTTGCAATTCCTCAAGGATCTAGAACTAGTAATACCATTTGACTCAGCAATCCCACTACTGGATATATAACCAAAGGATTATAAATCATTCTATTATAAAGACGTGTGGAAATGTATGTTTATTGTGGCACTATTTACAATAGCAAAGATTTGAAACCAACCCAGATCCCCATCAACAATAGACTGGATAAAGAAAATGTGGTACATATACATCACAGAATACTGTGCAGCCATAAAAAAGGATGAGTTCATGTCCTTTGCAGGGACATGGATGAACCTGGAAACCATAATTCTCAGCAAACTGACACAAGAACAGAAAAGCAAACACCAAATGTTCTCCCTCATAAGTGGTAGTTGAACAATGAAAACACATGGACACATGGAGGAGAACATCACACACCTGGACCTGTTGGGGGATGGGGGCGTAGGGGAGGGATAGCATTAGGAGAAATACCTAATGTAGATGATGGGGTGATGGATGCAGCAAACCACCACGGCACGTGTATACCTATGTAGCAAACCTGTGTGAAGTATAGTAATAAAATAAAATAATGCTAGAGTGGTTCTAGAATGCTGAGAGTCCCTAGCATTCAGCATAAAATGCTAGGAACTCTCTGCATTCAGCATACGATATTTTCACAATTGATAAATTCCCTTGTTTTAGATACTGTACTCATGTTCTCAACTCTGGCTGTGGTCACCCAGTGGATAGATTCTCTGCTTTTCCCTCTCCAATGAGTAAATCTTCAGCTTCCTGGGGAAAAGCAATACTCCAGTGAAATGAGTTTCGAAGGAAATTTTAGGATCAAACGTCTTAAATAAGTTTCAATTCTTCTTTAGTTATCTCCATTTTCTCATTCCAGGTACTGGTATTTTCTTAATCTTTTGAGGATTCTGCTTTAGAGTTCAGGCTATTTTTTAATCTTCCTTTATATCCACTTCATGATTTGATATTTTCTAGTTCTACTAAGTCTGTTACTACTCATCTACATGTTTGTCAAACTTAATATTTTCACCATAACTGCACCTTGAAGTTCCATTCTTCCTTCTATTGTTTTATAGTTGATTGTTGAAATTAAAGATAAACATGCTTAAAAAATGAACAGGTATTTGATATAAAGAAATCCATACAGTTGAAAACTAACATATTCATCACATTAACTGGTCACTATAAAAATTTATATAAATAAGTTCAAAAGTAGGAATCTATTTGAATAATTTGTTTTGAGATCTCAGACCTAAGTCTTAATACCTTCATTTGAAAGAAGAAATTAATATCTATACTTCAAAACCTCCTATGTATTTAATAAAAAAAATAACATGCCAAAGTGTAAATCTGTATTACAAGTAAAGTATTTTTGCAAATTCTAAATAACAAAAAAGTTTTGTTAGGTATTCATCTTTTTTTTCTTTTTTCCTTTTTTCCCCCCCTTTTTTTTTTTTTTTTGAGACAGAGATTTGCTCTTGTTGCCCAGGCTGGAATGCAGTGTCACAATCTCAGCTCACCATAACTTCCACCTCCCAGGTTCAAGCTTTTCTCCTGTTTCAGCCTCCTGAGTAGCTGGGATTACAAGCATGTGCCACCATGCCCAGCTAATTTTGTATTTTCAGTAGAGATGAGGTTTCTCTATATTGGTCAGGCTGGTATCCAACTACAGACCTCAGGTAATCCACCCACCTAGGCGTCCCAAAGTGCTGGGATAACAGGTGTGAGCCACCGCGCCCAGCCCATACTTCTTTTTCTTAGGTATACTGTATGCTGAATGCTGAGACTCTAAATAAAAATACATTTTTCTGTTTCTATGTCAGGAAATTTAAAGAGCATTATGCTTAGTAGATAATGGATTTCACCCAATCCTTAAACATTTAAGCTAGTAAATGCTTTGAATGTATATACCATATCTACAAAATTATTATGAGGTAAGAATGCTCAGAAGGTTTCAAATTGGTTTCCTTTCTCAGAAAAATGGTATCCATATATTATTCAAGTTTCTGAAATAGTTTATGTAATTCTATTTTTTTTTTTAGTTTGGCCTTTTATAAATTTTCATATTCCATTTAATGTTAAAAGAAAGATGGTAAATGTCTTATCTATGTGTCTAACAAAGCTAGGTCTTTCATGAATTATGCTTTCATACCATAATCTCAGGTTTATATCAAACATTTTTAGATATAATTTAATTTAGGTATTTTCTTTCATTCTCCCCAAAGTTCAAAATAAAAACATTTAAAAATTTATAATGTATTTATCTAATTCTTTTAAGTCTTTAACTTGCTGTAACATTTTAAGTAATTAAATAATAGTTTAAAATCAGTGAAAGTTATCTCTTACTTTTTGATACACTTTTTAAATAATTAATGTCAATGTCTTCAGACATGGACTGTTAAAATCCAGCTATATTATCATAGTTATCTTGCACTCAAACTCTCTATATATATATAAATAGGGTTTAAAAAAGAACATATTAAGCATACTTATTAATTCATCTTTGAGGTAAAATCAGTTTATCTGTTTGTCAAAATAATGATCTTCTCTTTCCTTGATAATTTATCCAAATCTCTTCTAAAGTACATGTTAGATAATTCATGAGTATAGAAATAAAAGATAGTCTTTAGAAATCTCATCAATTTGATATTTCATTTTGAAACATGCATTATATTTTAATCAGTTTTCTTCTGCACTCTCAGAATAGCACTTTCTTCTTCCAATATGATTTTATTTTCAGTACTGCCAACTTGGGAGTTCTAGAGCCCTGTGTTTAAAAACACATCAGACTGCTTTCCTGCTTAAAAAGCATTCAGTGGCTCCCACAGCACTTACCATGAATGCCAAAGCTCTCACCCACTGTTGCTATCTCACAGTGTACTGTTCCTACCCATCAGTCACTAATTCTAATCTTACCAAACTTCTTTCAGTTTCTAGAACACATTGAGCTCAGGCCAAACTCTGCCTGTGGGCTGGTCATGGTGGCTCACCCCTGTAATCTCAGCACTTTGGAAGGCTGGATGAAGGCAGATCACTCGAGGTCAGGAGTTTGAGACCAGCCTGGCCAACATGACAAAACTCTGTCTCTACTAAACAATAAAAATTAAAAATTAGCCAGTGTTGTGGCGGGCACCTGTAGTCCCACCTACTAAGCAGGCCAAGGCAGGGAGAATTGCTTGAACCCGGGAGGCGGAGCTTACAGCTCCAAGATCACGCCACTGCACTCCAGCCTGGGCGACACAGTGAGACTCCAGTTAAGGGAAGGGAA